>KL280004.1:92876-127909 GCA_000699545.1 Podiceps cristatus | reverse complement strand
TGAGACGAGCAGACGTGAGCATCAGAGGCCGAGAAAACAGCCCGGGAAGGCTGGAGGTTCCTGATACTCTGATTTTTATTGTTGGTCCCATCTCACATGCAATGTAAACACAATGCAGTGATTTGCTACATCCAGGGCTCTGCTATGTGTGTTTGTTTGTGTAATCAGAACTAAATGATAGTAAATGAAGTTTTCTTACCCTCCTGAGGACTCTGGATTCAACACTTCCAGCCAGCTCGGTGCTAGAGACAGAAGAAAGTGTAACCATAGTGATGGAATGGAAATGATTCCTTTGTTCCTAGGCTGCAGTATCCTACAGACACTGCTGTTTTCAAGGTCAAAAATATATTAGGAAGAGATAAAAATTAAAGAAAAATGTGCTGGCTTAGCTACAAAAGCTAATTTAGTTTATGCATTATAAATTATGTTAAAAATGACTAAAATGAGATTTCTCAGCAAGAACTAAATGTGTGGTTTCACAAAACTAATTTCCAAAGATGAACACGATTACAGAATTTAGCTTTAAAAGCTTTTCAGGCCATCAGAGAAAACAGCAAAGCTATCAATTACTAGACATTAGTGGTGCTTCTGTCAGAAATATAATGGTAATTTTAACATTCTCCTCAGCATTTACTAAATTAAGAATGTCTGCAAACAGATCAATTAATTGGAACATTATTTAATTTAATGAAACATGTGATCTGTCAAGGAACATTAATCAGGCTTTAAAACAAAACATTTTGACATCTCTTTCCAAATGGCACAAATAGTAGGGCCCTGACATGATGAGGTGACAGTCATAACTTTGAGGATTTGAGGGTAAGATTGAGCATTCTTCTGAGCAAGCGGAACCCCTTCTCGTCAAAGTATTGCCCAAAGTTGAGCTCTGACATGCAGTGTTGCTAAGCTCTCCCAAAAATGTCTTGTAGCTGGTAACAGTGCGACCCTTTCAATCAACCTGGTTTTTTTTGGCTCTCTGCCTTTACTTTCCCACAGGTGGATGAATGTGCACAAAATGCTCTTGCAGTGATGATGCTCAGTGTTAAGAGCGCTGAGGATCAGAAGATTTAGAAGACTGCATATCTTCACAGTCTCTGCCCTCTGTCCTGAGGAAGTATGCAAAGCTGGTTTTCCATTACTTGTGCTTTGTAGTACTGCGGTAGGCTTGGCAGCAGGCAAGGCAAGATTTTGTTGTTGATGGAGCATCGTATAAGCTACCTTCTGCCAAGCTGGCCTTGTGGGGAGTTTGAGGGAGTGTAGATGTGGCAGCTAAAATCAAAAATTGTCTGTTTGCAACTGAAGACTAAAGGGGTTCTTCTACATGATTGACAGCTTTCCCCAGAATGAGTCATTGCAGAAAACCCATCCTCCTCCAGCTCCGTAGTACAGACATGGGCCAAAGCTGCTACGTCTGCGGTGGTGTGTCAAGAGGCAGTCAAGCGGAAGGAGCAGAGGCGGCTTGCAGAAGGAGTAAGAAGATCCCAGCTAAATCATTTTGTGAGTCTATTCAGTCACACATGCCTTCTTTCTTTGAACTTTTCTTATTGCTGCCTTTGCAGCCTCATGGTGGGTGAGGCATCTTTGCACAAGCCAGGGTGAAATTACAGGTCTAATCAAATACTCTAACTCCCAAGCAAAAATGACAAACAGTAGGAGGCCATGGTCACAGAGGCATTGAGGCTGTGTTCCCCATTGACAACTATTACTGAAACTGTGCTGTAGGCATTGACTTCCGGTCCTAAGGAGATGCAGAAGTCTGATGTGAGTGCAAATGAGAAAGCTGAACTTGTATTTTGATAATTCAGGGGTGTTAAAGATTCAGTCAAAGCATTGGGCGCTTTATTTTCTCCATTACACTAACATAGCTGTAATTTGAACCTGCAGGACCCCTGACAAACCCATTAGGAGAGTGAAAACTGCTGTAAGGTCTGTAGGGCTGAGGATCTGGATTTTTTATGACACTTTACCTAAACCACAGTTTTCATGTTATCAAATTATTTAGTGGCTTTGCTTCTTATCAGGGAAAGGCATTTGCTGTTTCATAGGGGTGAGACATGACCAATAAGACCACACTTACCAAAAGACAATGAAAGTAGCAAGTGGGATGAGGTGACTGAGACAGGGAGGAAGGGACAGCTAAGGGGCCAAAAAAAAAAAAGGCGAAAGAAGCAGCATTTTTTCTTGCTGTACTCAGGAGTGAAGGAGATGGACTCCAGCCATATGAGCTGCTGCCAGGGACGGTACTGCCTCCGTGACTCTGGGAACAGAAACAAACTGCTCTGTGCTGAAAATGTCAGCCTTTCTTTTTGGGGTAATGGTGATTTTTCATCTTTTGCAGCTCTGTCTGGAAACAGCTGTTTTTAAGTGGAAACCACTAACCCAGAGTTGGGTAGCAGAGACATTATCTGCTTTCTGCAGAGAGTGTCAGCCAGTGTCACAACCTGCCTCCATGCTACTGATTTTCATGGGGGTTTTTGTGCTTCAATCTATGTCAAGCTTGCATCATCTCTTAATAAGCTTCCTTCTTCAGATTATTAATGCCTAATCACTTGTGAGGAGAAAAGGGTACAGAGGACTGAAATAGTTGTAATACCATTATCTACATCTGAAGCACTACATCCTCTTACTAAGCTCCAGATAGTCTGGGATGCAAACATAGGATTTTGTGACCTTTTCCCACCCCCAGCTGTATCTTTTCTCTCTGCGATGTGTGTTCACTGTACTGCCAGGAAGACCTGCTCAGGTATTTGGAAAAATCCCTGGTGCTTTGCTGATAGCTGCTACTTGCACAGGATGTGGGAATGGCACTGACAGAAACCTGGGGAACATCCGGTGCTCTGGCTGCCTCTGTAATTCAGAAAACCATGTCCTTAGGATCAATTCGCTCCTTCATAATGTGACTGTCTGACACAGGTCAGCTGAACTGAGCTTCTGAAAAAACCACTTCACTCCACTGACCACAAAAAGCATCTAAACATTGACCAAATGTAAACATTTACTGTCTAAAGGCTGGTGAGATGAATCCCTTTCCACTGACTGCCCTGCAGAGGCAAGCCAGGCTCAGTTCCTCATGGTCCATTCAGATAACCACAGTTCAGTGCTGGAGAAGGGTTTAGTTTGTATTTTTAGTACTAAAACTACCACCTGATCCTTCATGGTATTGATTTCCTAAATCAAAGTGAGCTTTCCCTTTTCTTGTACACTGGATGCACATTTGCTGGGAGACAATGTAGATGAGGAGGTTAGTGCGGGACTATGTACAAGCAGCACAAGAGCAGACCAGCCAAATGTCATCATAGTCTGGCATTGGCCAAATGGTCAGAGATTGTCTGAAACAGACTGATGATCTTTCTCTTACTAGCCAACTTGACATTTCAAAAGCAGCTAATGGCCACCAGTGCCTGACGTTTGTGGTTAGCTGAGCTGAAACATCATAACAGACTCCAAATTCTTTGGAGGCTGGAGCATGGGAAGTATGAGGATAAGCTGAGAAATCTGGGTTGGTTCAGCTGTGGTGGAAGTGAGGTAGAAGGGAGCCCAGATGGTGGTTCTCACCATATTCATGTGCAAGAGGTTGATGACAGCTGCTATTTATAGCAAAGATGCCCTGAACACAAACAGGCTGCATTTGTTTCAATGGATAGTGGGAGCTCCAAGAGTATCTGTGTATGCAACCAGTCAGGATGATGCAGCCACTACCTGACTTGGTTTCTACTTCTCTGAAATGCATATACCTTTGTTCATATAAAGGTGATGGACAGCCATTGCCTGCATGCCTTTGTGGGTCTTAGCAGTGTTAATTGCCTGTTATTTTACCAGATAAGGAGTTGGATAATATTGTGGGATTTAGTCTGCTCTAAATACAACTCATTTTTATGTGAAAAACTCAGTTCTTTTTCTCCACAAAGACATTGAAAACGTAAGTACATAATGCTTTCACAACTTAATTAGAGTAACTCCTTCATTCAAATCATTTACTGCCATTACAATCAATTAATCCTAGGATGAACACAGAAGCAGACAGCAGTGAGAGAAAGAAAGAAAGGGGGAACAAAGCAATGAACTCTGGCTGGAGTTCTCATTTCCACATCCGTCCCCCTTGCTGTCACTCCTAGGGTTCCCCTTGTGGCCTTCCATTGTATGGAGACCTTCTCGGTGGCACAAACAAAAAGCCTCCCTCTGCCTCAAGGAGATTGCCATCCATCTGTGAGAAGGGAGGGGATCGCTCTGGCAGGAAGGGATGGGAAGAGGCAGCAATAGGGTAAGATTTTTCTAAAATATCATAATGGAGGAGAGTTTTAGGGACAGATTCAGAGGCAACATAAAGTATTTCTTCTCTTTATCACCTATCAGGAAGTACTCAACAGTGCTCTTAGTTTCCGAGTTGGTTGGTCCATTTACCACTTCAAAATAATGATTCACTTTCTAAATGTGTTATAAAGACACTGACAGTGCCCTCTGTCTGATAACTAATCTTAGACTGTGTTTGGAGAAATTGCTACTGGTGTTTCAACCTTGGTGTGGTGTCAGCACATAGAGCACTATATTGTCATTTATGTTTACAGGATCTGTGGGTCAGTATACTGCAAAACCACCTGCTCCATGGCGTGAGCTTCCACAGCAGAGAGGAGTGTGCCAAGGCCAACAGCAATGGAGTGGAAAAAGCTTTAAAGAGTTCAGTTCAGCCACATGAAGTTTAAGCTGATGGTGGGATACTAAGAAAGGTTTTTCATGAAGAAATAATGGAGTAAGAATGTCTAGAGATAAGGAAGGTTGGTGCTTCTCCTATGACTTTTGGGGCTTTGTGCAGGCATGGTGAAGGGTAGCTGTAAATGTCTGTAATGTATTCTCAGTCCATAAGAAAGTTATAGAAGCATTAGATTAAAGTCAATGTTTCATTTCAAATTCATTAAGTGCATCCAGGGGGGTGTCGAAGTCTATGTCTCCTGAACATAGACTCTAGATGAGATGATTTTAAACCTCCAAAGTCAGCCTCTTTCTCTAGAATGAAAAAAACAAACAAACAAACAAACAAAAATACAAGCACAAAAAAAAAGAGGCTAAGAATCAAAGTGGTCTGGCTGGTCTGGCTGCAAGATTTGGGTCTGTGAAGAGTAGTAGTGCAGGCTTCCTCATGCCCAGTAGGACCCTTGGTGCTCCCAGTAGCCTGCCTGTCAACCAAGGTGGCAACAAGAGTTGGGCATAACTCAGGAAAAATAAAAGAAATCAATAATGCAAATTCATCCTGCTAATGAATAAAACTATCCTCAAACATTTATTTCTGTTCTTATCATTGATTTAACAGGACTGGCTTGTTAACTTCATTCCAAGTTACTATTAGAAATGAAATAGAGGTCAGTTGGACATGCCTTATCAGGGTTATAGTCAGTCAGATTCATTCCAAATCAGATGCTGTTCTAGTAAAGCTGAAGTGGATGGTCAATTACCCATTTATTTGAACCGTAAAATCACTGGTGAATGGGCTACACACTTCTTTTCTTCCCCTATCCCCTCACACACACACTTCCTCGCATGCTATAGACCATTCATAGCTAAAAAAAAAAAAAAAAAGAGTGCATTTTGATATCATTCTAGATATCACTTGGCTATGGAAAGATTTTTTTTTTTTCCCCTGAGAACAGTCTAATCAAGAAGACTGGTTGCCCATGACTGTTGATGTACATCTGGTTTTAATTCTTCCTCGGGTTGATAGAGTATGAGACTGTCTCTCCTGTTCTCCTATTTTTTTTGGTGCTTCCAGATAAAGACTGAGAGATCCCATGGTGTGGCTGTATTATTGGCAGGTGTACAGACTGGCACAGGTTGGACCTAATGTCTAAGTAAGACTGAGAAGGGATGAATTCATGAGGATGTTCATGTTCCAGTGAGAACTCACAGATGCTGTATGGACACATCTCAAATTTCTTCAAAGGGAGGATGATGATGGTCAAAACCAGTTCTTATATTGCTGCAGAAATGGGACTCGTATTTCTGCATGCTTTGAGGATACAAAGAGTTCTTTTATAGACATTGAAGAAAGTCTATTCAGTTATCTTGGAAAAAAAGGAAAGAGTTCTGAAATGAGGGATAACTGTTCCATTATGTTACATGAAAAAATTCACAGATTTCCTTTTTAATGGTGGTTACATTGCCCAGCTCCCTGAATGCTGCCTCCATGAGACTAACAGAGGGAGAAACATTTTGGCACTGATGCTGAGGCAGACAAGTCAACCAACTCTTAATGCTGGATTTTCTACAGTGATTTCTATCTATTCCCACATTCATTGTTAGGTTTAGAGAATTGGCTTTGAGACTGAGAATGGATTTCTCAGAGCCGATGATGCAATTCATGAACACAAGAACATTTCTAACTAGTTTTCAAAATGGAAACACAAGTCATTTGGGATATATGAAGCAACACTGAGCAATATTTTAAAGAACTATGTAGGAACGTAGACAACTTTGAGAGTTTGGTGGGGATTGAAATTACAGATTTGGTAATGGCATGTATTGACTTTTTCATCTCTTGTCTGAATATAGCTGATGTTTTATTGGTGACTGTCTCAATATTGCCTGTCAGATTTTCTGAAATGAGCTTGTGGTATTAGATTGTGTCTTCAAGTAGAACATCTGTCTTGAACAAATCACTTGGCTCCAGGGTAGCTGTGCTTTGTTTTTATTCTTGCTAGGCCTGCTCATTGAACCAGAGCTAAGCAAGACAGCAGGAGGATGGTATGAGGATTGAGGGTGCAGAACTGTACAAGATTCTCCTTATTATCTGCTCAGGTCCTAGCACACCACACGAGATGTTTTCGTGTTCATTTCCATTCATGGGTTCATTCATAGGCTCAGCCATGTGCAGCAATGTGGCAGATTGCATCATGCCACAGACACTCAGGACAAGGCTGACTTTACACTTTGCCTACATGAACCGTCTTCATGCCCACTTGAATTGCAATATTGGCACTGAATAGTGGCCAATATCATCAGCTCACACCAGAACACAAAAGCGTGTACTGTTACTGGCTGGGCTGAAAAGAGGCTTTTGATGAAGGGGAACATTATTTAAAAGAGTTTAGTCTGGTTTAGTTATTTTTTCAATGAAGTGGCTCTGCTATTCTTACTTATACATGAGTTAATCCAACAAAACATAATCCTTTTTTTCTGAAATATTTGTCAGGAAAAAAACCTCAAGCTTTGTGGACCTGAAAAGAGAATACATGAACAGCACCAGTGCTAGAGGGAAAATAAATTCTCTTAAGTTGTCCAAACAGTCGCAAAAAATGCAGAGAAGCAGAGTATCACTTGTACTGAAACTCCTAATAATCACAGTGTGGTACATTGTTTTCATTTTCATTGCACCTTTTTTTAAATTTATTTTTTAATTTTTAATTTATGCCTTGCCACAGCATGATATTTCATAGACCAATAAATATTACTATCATTGTGATAATCATCTTTCAATTTCCTTTCCCAAAATGTGTTCTAGTTATAATTTCTTGTACGTATTAAATAGTACCTTGCTTTCAATGGAATTAAACATTCAGATGCTTGTAGAGTATTAGTTAAGCATACAAGGGAGGAAAAAATAAAAGAGATGCCTTTATGGTTGTTTATTTACATCTTTAAGAAATTAAGTCCTGGCAATTGTGCTCTATCTGCAAATTCTCATCCCTGATATATTTGTTGTCTCTCTCCTCTCTCCCTCTCTTTTTATTTCTTGGTACCCTTATCTTGCTAGTTAGAATGCCATAAGAATTTGCAGCAAGCAGGTCAGCATCCCTTTGGTGGTGACAGTATTTTAAGAAAAGCTTCAATGGCTGGATGGTGTTAGGACTGGATAGCTCATTCCTTCTCATTCCCTCCTTCCAGGGAGTATCAGCAGAATTTAAGTGAGGGAAAGATCAAAAGATCCTCAATAGGTGGAAAATTTGAAAGCTCTCCTTCCTATATTTTTCCCTTAGCCATCCATATGCTTAACACCTTGTCTTTAAGTGCTTTTCATAGTGGGAAAGTGCTGTAAATAAGAGTGGCACTTTATTTCCAGAAACCTCACTGTGTGGAGTCTTCCCTGCTGATAAGAAATTACTGAGGCCAAGAAGGAGAGAAGGAGTGTGAAAAACTGGAATAAGCTGGGATAACTTGACCTTCGTAAGTACCACTAAAGGAGAACAGTGTTATTTTAAACATTAAAAGTAGATGCAGATGGCAGGTATGTTACATGCCAATGCTGCACTGTGCTCTGCCAGTGAAGGCACAGGTGTCCTGACCAGGGCCGATGAGAGTCCCCATGAGCATGAGTCCATCCATGCTCAAGTCCTTGCATCTAGCGGACTAGATGGCAGGACTGAGTTTCAGCTTTTAACCTAAGGCCCCATAGTTTTGTTCTCAAAATTTGTCTGAATCTGTTGTTAAGTGACTTATTCAACATTTGGAATAAGGTACCAGTCAGCACAAAGTTGTCAAGACATAGACTTTAGGAAGCTTAACAAAAAGCTTCCTCCTCTTCAAGTGCTTTAAGTGCTGGAAATAGCTGGTCATGGGGCCCTAAAAAGCTGTTCTTATGTTTGATATCACGGTTCTGGTCCTGATTCCTCTACAAGGCCCTCAGTGCCTTAGAGACTCTCATGTCTGTCAGAACTGAGGGTATTAGGAGGTTTTCTTGCTTTGTAAAAATAACCCTGTTCATTTTTTCCACTCTACAATGAAACAAAAAATGCATTTCAAAACTTCTTGTAGAAATGCAAAACTTCCCATACATCCTATGCAATCAATCAGAAACATTTGACTCCTGACAATGTCCTACAAAATAGTATTTAGAACAAAAATAATATTACCTGGGACAGCAATTTTAAATTTTTTTTAATGCCTTTTCCTTTTTGATTCCACCACGTCATGGACTGTGGGCACTATAATCATTCCCTGGAGGCAGAACTTGCTGAGCACTTGCCTTGAATATGGACCCTGAAGAGCATCTGCATAGCCCTTCAGCAACGACTGAATCCCTAACAGAGTGTTACCTACTAACACATCTGTAGAAATTAATCTCTCTTAAAATAACAACCTGTCTGTGGGTTCTCTTTCCTTCAGACCAGATGGGTGCTTTGCCACATTGTATAATGCTGCAGAGAGGATGATGTACCACAGTGGTATAGCCACAAGACAGGGAGATGCAAAATATGCTATGTGTAAAGAAAAAAGGCTTTTATTTTGTTTTCCAGATTTAAAACCTCCCTTGCTCCACCTCTGCAATAAAATAGATCTGTTAAAGCAGACTTTTAAAGAGAAGTGAGTGAGTTCAGCTGTGCTCTATCAGGCAAAATTAAGGATTATCTGTAAGGAAACCATAGGTATTTACTCAGACATCAAGTTTTGCCTCTCACATTCTGGAAAACAAATTAAAGCTGACAAGGAATTAGATTAGCTTGAATCATTTGGCTAAGCAAGAAGAGTAACTCATCAGTATTTGTAGAAAACAGAAGGTATTCCCACACTTCTTAGTAGTGCTCTTCATTTTATCTTTGAAACCAAAACAGAGCAAAAATCATTTCATTCTTGTTTATACCACGTTGAATGTTTATGTTGCGTGCTAAGTAAAGCTCTGTTTATTACCTATTCTACCTGTATTAGAAACTGGGCACAATTACCAAAAGATGTCTTTCGTTATCTTCCGATATTTGCTTTCTCTCTGAAAAAACAAGTTAATTTGCTTGGATTATAAAATACTTACTATACCTTTTTAAAACTCCAGCTTCAAAGGAAAAGTGTGCTTTGTTGCACACTATTAAATCATTCTGTGTGTTTATCTCATCAAGCTAAACTGTCAAGACGAAATCTGTCATTTTATGCATTTATAATGCATTTGTCACCATGGTAGCTGGGAAGTGAGTACACAATTTGAAAGAGAAAGACCCCAAAGCATCTATGCTTCCCAGTCTGCATTGGCTTTTGACGATTTATTTTTTAAGATCAAGATTATTCCAAAGTTTCCTGGAGAATTTATAGGATTTCTGTGATTGTTCATAGAGCATGGCTTTTACAACCAAATGAATTTTTATTGCAGTTTAATAGAAGCAAAACCTTAACAGATCATTCTTGCCTCTAGTGGTATATGAATGAAGTATCTGCATTTCGTCACAAGCTCTGCCATGCCTAATGTTTCACTAAATGTGTTTGCTGTTAAGGAAAGAAATCTTTATGATTGACTGCTGAGAGCTGCCCAGAGAGGTGGTGGATGCCCCATGCCTGGAGGCGTTCAAGGCCAGGTTGGACGGGGCCCTGGGCAACCTTGTGTAGGTCCAGGCCTGGAGGTTGGTGTTCCTGCCTGTGGCAGGGGGGTTGGAACTCTGTGATCCTTGGGGGCCCTTCCAACCCAGACCATTCTATGATTCTATGACATGAACTGTAAACCAGGGTCCTGCAATGCTATCTGCCCTGTGCTGGGAGTGGCTGGAAAGCTTTATACCACGTTTGGACTCAGTACCAGTACATGCTTTAATTCAGAGGCAAGGGAGCCGTGGACAATGGTCATAGCTAGACTAAAAGGGAACCTGATGTACCTTAGTTTTCAGCAGTAAATTGTGAAGAAAATCAAGACTTTAATAACTGCTGTACAAACAACAGCTGTGGGAATGAAAGCTAGAGTTGCCTCCACGTTTCGAGTACCTTCTACCTTCTTTTGGCATCTTTCTTTTTAAAAAAATAAGCTAGGATTGGAACTGGCACAAATGTCTTCAGTCAAAGCTGATGAAGCAGCTGCATTTTAAGGTCTGTTTTCCAAGATTTTTCCAATTTTCTGATTCTTTTAAACTGACATGAATTCAGGAATCATTTCTTTCTGGAAGTCTTCAATGTGCATGTTTATGAGAGTGTGTTACATTCACAAAGCTGGAACAGTTTTGGTTCAGCCCATTGCAGTAATGTAAAAGAAAACAGCTTTTTGCCAGCTCTTTTGTCCCAACAGGCTTGTATTCAATAATGCATTTTCAATTGTAGTATTTAAAACCCTCTCTGCTTTGATGGAATAAAAGCACATGTCATGTATTCATGGTGGATATGTTTAAGTACCACTAACACTTTCAAGCCTGGTCATTTGTGTGTTATGGACAAATGCCCCCACTGTGGTTTTTTGTCCAGGTAAGATTTTGGTTTATACCAACTATGTGTTGATCCTTTCTTACTGGTCAGTCTCACTCAGTGCTTGTCTGAAAAAATCACTGAGAAACTGAAGATCAAGGAGTGAGAGGTAGAGTTTATGTTTATTAAGACAGCTGGAGTTCATTTTTGTGTGTATGTGTTGAGAAAATAATTTTGTTTTCTTTTTTGGGGTTGTGACTATTGTTGAAAATCTCAAATTCCCATTTTACTTCACTGCAGTCTGGGTACTGATTTCTTGCTTCTGAAATACCTTTCACATCACAAAACCAAATGCTGAATTTGATCAAAATTTTTCAAGGTTTTTAAAATAAATACAGTTTTGGACAGTGAAATCTGATTTGTCTGGCAACCATGCCTGAGCACAGAGTCTTCAATAAGCAGGGCAATATATTTCATTCAAATCATGTAATCTGTTGTAAATATTATAACCCCTTCAGTCTTACCACTCAGCTGCCAGATTTCTTTTCTTTGTATTTTTAAATTCTTTGTTAAACAATGCTTCAATTTGCTTCACTGGAATATTGGAACATGCCAGGTTGACTTGGCAGTGCGGGAGGTGTGTTGCTCTCAGAAGCTCTTTGTACATTTACAAGAAGTGAAATGATTAATTAACTCTGTGTTTATGTTTCTATTTGATTCACAAGCTTGATTGGTTCACTCTAGTGGCTGATTTACATGAATGTGCTTGGGACTGCATTACTGCATAATTAATCTTTATAGGCAAGTGGCCTTGTTTCCACATGGATGCTGCTTAGAAAATTACACTCAATTTCATCATGGGGGCATATGCAATGGGTGGAAAAGTTGAAAACAGGTGTTCATCCTCTGCTCTGAGTAGGACCAGATCTGACGTTGGTTTTCATCTGGAGCAGGAGATAATCCAGAGCCACAGTATGGATGTGCAGCTTCCTTGTGTGTAAAACACATAGTTCTGTTTAGATAGAATAAACAAGGTCAGAAATTTATTTAGCCCACAAGTATGAGCTACTTTCTCTTGAAGAAGCCTCACCTAAAACACAGCTGTCACATGTCCAGAAAAAAAAAAAAAAAAAAAAAAAAAAAAAAAAAGTATCTCTTAAGCTAACTGCTTTCTTCTGTTTACTATGCATTTACATTGGTGTCTTGCAAAAATTATGTTACAGAAAACAATCAAGACAAATCCAGCTTCCTTTTTAGTTAAAGACAATTTTAGACAGTTCATAATTGTTCCCAAACTTGCTCTGTTACGTTGATATCTGCCAGCTCTAAGCTGAAGACAGTATTTGAATAGTTGTATTTTAGATTCCAGGATCTACTAAAAAAGCTGCTAGAGCAAACAATTGCTAGGCATATCTAATGATGAGGGATCGGGAATATCTATTTTTTTCCTTTCTTGTATGCTTCAAAACTTACCATATTTGGCATTTTATTGATCCTTTTGTACTTGGGATCTCACCTTTAAATTAGGAAAATCAGGCTTAATTTTCTACTTTCAAGTCTTTCAACGAACTCCTAGCTGGCTTGGGATAGATTCCTTTGCAAATATCTTGACTTTTACCAATCTACTAAACTACCAAGACAGTAATCAAGAATCCCTACCAGCTATATGCAGCAATACTGAAAGTGCTAATCAGAGTGGGAGACTTCAGTTCTGGCTAACAAGGAGCTACCTGAAGTCAAAGTCTTTTCCAGTCTCAGCTTGCTGTGGGTTCTGTTTGCAGAATGGGCTGCCACACAGTAGATGCAACAAATCTGAGTACATGCTGTCTCTTGCTGGGTGGTTCTTCGGCAGATTTCAGAGCTGTCTCTGTCCTTCACATCAATATGACCTAGAAAGGAAAGAAGACCAAGTCAGCTCAGGTCATCATCAGAGCTGTAGCCTTCATTGAGATCTCCTGTTTCCCTAAGGTTGTCCTAAATATAAATTCCACTTTCTTGAGAAAAGTGCATCAGGCTTTATTTTCTTCATGGTTTGTGAAAACACATTATTGAAAATTTTGTCTACAGCAGTGTCATGAGGCTCATAATGATGAACCAAAAAGAAACGCAGCCTGGGATCAATGATATGAAAGGACAGTCTTAATAAGTTCAGGAAAGTTGAAGCATTTTGATTGATGGCTGCTTCAGAAAAGAATGAATATTTAAACTCTAAATCATTTCATAGAAGACAGCAATTGTCAATTGCTATTCTTTTCTGAAGACCATGCTATTTGCCATATGTTTCTACTTAGCTCTTCCAGATTGATGACTTCTGTGAATAAAATATAGTCTGAAGTGTCCTGGAGCAGTTACTACAATTTTCACATTGCTTTACTAGCTAGTCTTGCTGGATGGGGCACAATCCCACTGTTGTGAAGAACTGGAGAGATAGCATGAAGTCCTGTAGAGGAACTTCTGTATAGCTTCCTCTAACAGACTTCGTTAGTGTCTGTTTTATAAAAATATTGCTTCCTCTGTCATATTGGGGTGACATATTTGTAGAATAAATTATGTAATATCACAAGCTATGTATTTAAATAATTCTTTCCTTTACGACGGTTAGATTTGAGCGACATATTTTTTTTCCTTTTGCATTATACAGCCATGGAAGTATGTTCAGTAATAGCCTTATACCCCTTCCCTGCAGAAATTTGACTGGAGTCTGCAATGGCTTGGCATCTCAATGTCTCTTCCAAAACAACAAATATTTATTACATTGTACCTTTCCTCTCCTTCAAAGATTTATGTGTACATTTCCCAGCTTTCCTAGCTCTTCTGTAGCACCCACTGTATCTAGAGCTACTCTATGCCTAGTGTTGTGGTCTTGTATCTGGCAGAAAAGGAATGAGAGCTGATGAGTTCCTAGGATCCCCATCATCATCAGTGTGGGAAGTGAATAAAGAGGAAGTGGTCTTTCTTTGTGCTTAATTTTATAGTTAATGTTTTTTGGAGATCTTTCAAAATTTTACATAAACAGGTCGAGGCATCTTGGGAGATTGCTTTCAGATTTGCTGGAAGTGCCTTGTGAAAAAAGAAAAAAAAAAAAAAGTCTATTTACAATGTCACAATTTTTGCCTGCTCGGAAATGACTCTTGAAAATCCTCATCCAGATATCTTTGGGAATCACCAATTAAAGTACATTGCAGCTGTGTGTACAAAGTACAGCATTTGGAGCCATTCCTTGTGCAAGAGCATGAGCTATAGACAGTGCTGAGTTCTCAAATGGTTTGCTGGTAAAACCCACCCATTCAGTCCCTTTTATAGCTCGCCTACCCCTGAGCTACCCTTGAAAGCTCATCACACAGTTTAACTGTAGATTCACTGACATAGTATTTCCAAAGTACTAAATCAAAACTCCAGCACAGACCTCATGTTCAGGCCCTTCTTCTAAACAATATAATAGTCTGTGTCATAAAGTGTTCCTGGGGAGTGAGAGAAACAATTTGATATTTCAAAAAACATTGCAAGATGGAAGCAGATACTTAAACATCTTGTATGAAGATAATGCCATGGAAGATAGTGGAGATGAATACTTTTAACAGTATGTGAGGGAATCTAATATCAAACATGCAGAAAATCTGTTTCCTATACAGTCCTGCCAGCTCTAATTGATTATGAAAAATTAGTTTTGTGGATTAGCTAGTAAATGCAAAGAGGAAATTTCTGTCCTTGCTACAGCTGAGAACAGAAGCAGAAGAGGCTGCCTACTTTGTTTCTCTGCTTACTTCAACTGTGAACTGTTCAAAAGAGGCTGAAAATATGTTCTTTAATTGTTAGAAAGGGGTTGTCAAATAAAACAAGCTTCTAGATTATTTTTTTTTTTTTATCTGGGCTTAAAAACCACCCACATTCATGCAGAGGGAAGTCTAGACTCTTTCAGCTAGAAGAAATCTGATGAGAGAGTCAGGAGATGGGGTGTTCTGCGGTGTTTGTAATGTTTTAGGTATTTTGATGTGACTGTATTAACTAAAGTGAACATGGGGCAGGGAATAGTTTGCAGGGAAATGAATCAGTAAAAACACCACATAGAAATAGGTTAGTAAAAGGAGACAGAAGAAAATAATAGGTAGACAAAAGACAGATGTGCAGATTTTGGATAGACCTCAAAAGTAGATGGGAGCAAGGCACCAGCAGTGTTGTTAGAAAAAAGTTTAATGATATCATTCTTAGCAGAAGATCCTGGTTTCAGCAATCTTCCTGCTCCTGCTGACTCAAGTCTCTTCCCTCTACCTTCTGTCTAAGCTCTCAAAGCACGTACTGTTGTGAAGCTGGCAGGCATGGCTGTATCATCTTCACTGTAATACGTGATGCCAGAAAGATCCTTCTGCACTGCTAGGTTTCCTTTCTTTCTAAAGTGCGTAATTATTAAAGAAATCTTTTTAGGTCTTTGTATGGGTTTTTTTGTGGCCACATTTCAATATTTCTTCATACTCACTCCTAGGAACTTCACCCTCAGAAATCAATTTACCATTTTCAGTTTTTTAGAGTGGAAAAATTTGAAGTGAAGTTGTTCTGTTGATCACCTTGAGGCAATTTTAATAATAAATGACTTAGAATACTATCATTAATATAGTAATTAGAATAAACAAACTAAGTTAATAAAAAGAATTTAGCTGTACAAACTCTCTGAAGTACTTATGGTAATAGTAAACTGTGATTAAATTAAAAAAAAAAAAAAGCTTTCTTAAATACAGTACTAAATAAAAATCAGATGTATTTAAATGAAGAGACTCTTTGAATGTTAGTCAAGGTAGAAAAATCTGGATTTACAGCAGCAGATGTTTGGCAGTCTCGATGCCCATATAGCATCCTGAGGACTGGGAAGGAAGCCCAGGAGGAGGAGAGTTGCCCCTGCTGTTCTGAAGGCTGCATACTCTTTCTGTCTCTAAGGTCAGCCTAGGTAAAGGCTTCTATGTAAAATTTATTTTCATCTCCAGCCTTGTGTCTTATGTGCATAGCTACTCTGTCCATTCAAGATATTATTGTCCTGATAATTACTTTGTACGGATGAAACTTAAGCCAGGTGCAGGCCATTCCAGATGGTGTAGTGTCAGCATCACATACGGATTTTAGCTACATTGAGAGTACGCTAACTTTTCTTGTTATTTCTTTTCTTAGTCTTCATGTCAATCACAAACTGCATCTCACATATTGATTTCTACTGCCAGCTGCCTGCACCATGAGCTCCCTGACTTACACTAGCCATCTTTGAATATGGGGGGAGGTGACTCCGTGGACCAAGAATGAAGGATAAGCAAGTTTCAACAACAAGCGTGTCTCTAAGAGTATCTATGTTGTGCCATACACATTCCCTTGTAGACGAATAAACCCCCTCTGGCAAAGGAAAAAGCATTTTTGTAAATAAACGTATAAGCACATAGTTTTATAAAGTGCATATTAGTGACTCAAGTGTATTTGTAATGAGACATATTTTAAAACACAACGTATATCATCCAGATCAAACATTCCTTCTTTGTCTTTTTGGTAAACCTGTAATGGATGCAATACAATTTCTAAACATTTTTCTGCAAAGGCTATGCTACCTGAACAGACATATTTATTTCCTTAAATTGTAGACATTTTTAGTGATTTATTTTAGTGTATAATCCCCTGAATGATTATCAACTCATCTTCCTACAAATCATTATTCACCCGTCACTCTCTTCTAGCTTCATTTTACTTGTCTTAACTACACTTTTTTATTACTGAGGCCTTCCGTTTTTTGATTGCATCTCCTTATCAGTGAATTGTTTTTAATGAAAATGAAAAAAATAAATAAGCCTTTGATCTTCATCCAAAACTTAAACAGAATCCATTTGTTTAAAAAAAAACCCAGATAGTTGGATAAATATTTATTCCTTCAGCTGTTACTAATCTTTATAGTTTTTTCTGACATTGAAAGCAAAAGGACTGAGTAACAATAGGAAAAAAAATGAGGTTTATTTCTGATTAGACTGAGTGCAGATGAAACTGAAAAAAGCAACCTGTCACTGATAATTCCTGATTTGTAACTTAGTTGTTCTCTGTCTTTCTTTCAGACAAATTTGTGAGCTATTCTGTTAAGTCATGGGCATACCTCAGTTCAAGTTTGCAGTTGACTGGTTGGTGGTTCAGCCTCACAGTGACATAAATAATCAAGGCTATACCCTACAATAATAAGACCAATCCATTTGTTCTACTTAGCACTGGCTAAGTGGCCAGGCTTGTGTGCTCCTTCTGCGTAGTGTCTCCTGTTGTCACTGCTGGGCCAGAATACAGGGCTATATGGGCTCACCAGTCTCATCCTGCAGGGCAGCAGCAGGACTTTTTTATCTTTTTTGAGGCATTGGGATTTAAGAAAGACTGGAGGGAAGAGAGGGACAGGAATCACAGGTCTACAAAGCATGACTTCTGAAAAAAACAGGGAAATAACTGGTGCTGCATCACCCACAGAACTGAAAACTGGGAAGAGAAGGGGGAAACATGGTAATAGTCTTCAAATATGTACCTGGCTACAGCCAAGAAAAGGAATAATCTCTTCATGACAACTGGGTTAGCTAGGAGGGAAATAATATGCTTATGTTTTTGCAAAAGCATTGAGGACTTGGTATCAGGGAAACTGTTCTAGTAGTACAGGGCTGATGAGAGCAGCTGCATAATACCTTGCAGACTAGTATAGAACAGGGAATGCAAAAATACAGCAAGAACAACATGGACTTAGCTTTAGATATGTCTAGGGGGTTAGAAATGTAGAGTGGTTAACTGTCCTTAGCTCAGATGTTCCTTTGTGGTTTTGTGAATTGAGGGAGACCAAATTTTTCCCTAAAGCAATGCAAACTTACACTGGAGTTACCAGACTAATACAGACATCCAGGATGTTCTCACAGCCTTACACCACGTCAAGATAACAAGTGTCAAGGAATCACATGCTGAAAGACAAAAGGCTGACTACTCAGGTATTAGTTAAATAGGCAGCAAGCAAGCTGTCTTTAACACTGGAAAAAGGCTCATTTTCCATGAAATTGTGGGTTTGTTACCAGGTAGTAGCAGGTAGTTGATCTACCATTTTCCTTCAGTCATATTTCTGCAGTAGAGTTGCACCTCACTAAGCCCAACTGACCCACCTGAGGCGGAGGCTTGTGTCTTTTGACTGCTTTAGCCACAGCTGTTAGGTGAGCTCAATAGCTCAGATATCTCCATGCCAGTGGTTTCTTTATCACTGAAGTGGAGGAGCTGTACTGGATCTGGCTAAGGTGGAGTTAATTTTCATCATAGGATCTTGTATAGTGTTGTGTTTTGGATTTGTGACTAAAACTGATAACACACCTATGACTTGGCTATTTCTGAACTGCACTTGCACAGTGTCAAGGCTTTCTCTGATTCTCCCTCTGATCCTCCCAGCAAGTAAGCTACAGGTGGGCAAGTGCTTTGGAGCAGGACACAGTCTGACAGCTGACCCAAATTGACCATGAGTGTATTCCATGCCATATAACATCATGCTCATCAATAAAAGCTGGTGGAGGTGCAGATCTTTCCAAGGTTGCTCTTACTCAGGGACTAGCTGGGCATTGGTCTGCTTGTAGGAGGTGATGAGTGATTGCCCTTGCATCACTTGTTTGTTTGGGGTTTTTTTCCCCTCTTCCTTTAGTTATTAAGCTGTCTTGATCTCAACCTACAAGTTTTTCTCATTTTTGCCATTCTGATTGTCTCCCCATGCTGCTGGAGCAGTAGGGGAGAGTGAATGAGTGACTGGGTGGGTGCTTAGTTGCTGGCCAGGGTCACGCCACGCCAGGAGGTGTGAGCACAATCTGGCTCAGGGATGATGTAGACCCTGACCTGGGCCAGTGCTGTCTTTGAGGGACGTGTGGTAGCACAAAAGATGGCTGATCTTCACAGATGGAGCATGGTGGAAAATATTTTGACTGCCGATGATCTGTACTAGTTGCTGGCCAGGGTCACGCCACGCCAGGAGTTGTGAGCACAATCTGGCTCAGGGATGATGTAGACCCTGACCTGGGCCAGTGCTGTCTTTGAGGGACGTGTGGTAGCACAAAAGATGGCTGATCTTCACAGATGGAGCATGGTGATCTTCACAGATGGAGCATATTTTGACTGCCGACGATCTGTACTGCAGTATGCAATAGGGATCCATCCCTCGACAGGATTTGCTAGGTGAAGTCAAGAGACAAAATAATTTAAAACCCCTTGATAATACCTACTGTATTGTGGTAAAACAAGCAAGCAAACAGACAAACACATGCCCCTCTCCAAACCCCAAATCTGTGTCATATAACTCTGATAAAAATTTTGAATATATATATTGTTTGACTAGCCTGTCCAAACCAGAATTTATGTAAGACCCCCTGAGTCACCTGAGCTATAGATTCAAGTGTTGCATCTTGGGGAAAAGACAATTTGTCTTCCTGTCTGAGAAGGGACATGAACATTTGAGGGCTGAAAACATATTCGCAGATATTATGAAACATTAATTGCTTCTCTAAGAAGACCTGTTTTATTTCTGTTCCAGCTCTGCACAGCAGAGAGTGTTAGAGTGAACTGTGGAGCCATTCCCACTAGGAGTTGTTGATTTGGGTTTGTTTTTCTATTTGAGAGCTTATACAATGTCAGAGTGACCCTGAACAGTGTGTACTAGCAGGTGTTTGTGTAAGATTGCATGAAATGAACATAAATGCTGTGAAATTTCTGAATAATTACTGCCTAAATGAGTAAAACTGCCTGCCTGAATTGCTTCTCACAGTTAGAGTGGAAAGAAAACTTCAGGGAGCATCAGGAAAAAGAATGAAATCAGCTCTTAACATCACGAAATGTGCACATAAATCTTACTTGGATTTTCCAAGTATGCAGATGAGTCATTGGAGATATTGCTGTCTCCAAATTTCACACAGTTTCCTGGATGCAAAGGGCCCCACCTTCAGTTCTTCCAGGAAGGAGCTGGGCAACCCAGCAGAATACATTCAATAACTCAGATGTGAGAGACCCTACCTGCTGCATGGACTACCTCCAAAGAGAGATAAGTAATTATAATAAGTTTATCATCTTTTTTAAAGAGAAAGAACCTTCCCTTCTAAACAGAAAGAACAGAGTTTCATACCAGATCAAAAGGTTAGATGAAGAAATAACACTGTGTAATAATAACTGTGTTACACCTATATGCACATAAGAGCACCATTATTCTCAGTTGGTTTTATTCATTGTTTATAAAATAAGATGTTCACAAGAAACATGTGCCTCAGCTCTGTTTGTATCATGCTTGTTTGCATTAATATATAAAATTCCTCATAACCTGAGGTTCTGTCTTTGAAATTCCAGAAGAACTCAGCGATTTCTAGTGGTGAAATAAAAGCCAACTGGTAGAATTTGTTCATAACATGTGGAGGATATGGAGCAATGACAGGTGAGAAACTGAAAATATTGTTGACTTCCAAACAGAAGGGGATAAAAATGTGTTTCCTGCAGTAAGACCACTGTTATCCTGGAGCTTGAGCTTGTTGCCCCAAACTCACCATGGCCAGATGCAGAATATATTGCAAAATTATCTATAGACAATGATGATGCCTGTTTTCCTTGTTTAGACATTTTTTGGGTTACGGTGCCACTGAAGGGCTGGCAGGACCTGGCAGCCATGGCCCATCTCACCACCCTCACCCAGGGAGCACAGCAGGCTGGGGGCAGAAGTTTTCCGGAATGTTTCTGTGAAGAAGGAGAGAAAAAAAAAAAAAAAAAAAAAAAAAAGTAAAATTGCACAGAAGGAAGGTAGTGAAGCCGTGGGGTGGAGGACTTGCATATCATAGATTTATTTGCAACTACAAGATGGACAAAGAGCCCAGGGGGTTTTGTGTCTGGCAGGCTGGGAAAAGACTGCTGGATGTAAATTACACTCCCTGATCTAGACAACTGAGGAACAGAGAAAGCATATTTTCTCCTTTTTGTCTATCTTTACCATTGCACAAACTGAAAACCTTTTTCTGCTTCACCCTCCCTTTGTATCTGGCAGAGTGTCACTCAATTGTGAAATTCCTTCTGGCAGTAGGAATTTTCTGAAGGACACATGTTTTATCTGCCAGCCTCTGTTCTGCTGTCACACCTGCACTCTGGGAAGAAAATGTGCCGTGCTTCTGCAGGCAGCACTGCAGACACCTGTGATTTGATGCTCACCTTGCTCAGTTTAAATATGCAATTGTCAACAGAGCATGCAGGCTGCAAGATACATGGTTCATGGACTTCAACATTGTTGAATAATGCCTGCTTCTAGCCAACATTGACATGGCTTTTTGTTGGTTTTGTGTTAGAAAGATCTTTCTGTCTCTATAACTGTTGTCTTCTAGGTAGCTGCATCAATGAATGTTTTCTTTGCTGGGGTCTCTCCCTTTCCTCAAGTGCTGCTTGAAGCTGGGCAATCTGCTGGTAACATATATACGTTTCTTACTTCTGAAAAGTGCAAAGGCGGCACCTTGTCCCTGATCTAATGTTAGCAACTGGACTTTGATTTGCTGATGAAAAATATTTTCCATGTGTACATGCAGGCTCTACTGATGGCTTTACAAGAAGTTTAATATCACTTGAACTCACCTAACCAGGATGCAGTTCACCGTACTTGAATCTTGCACACAGCAATACTAATGATGCAAGGATACAAGCTTTTTCTGTATCTCTTCCTTGTTTTCAGCTTTCTCTGGCTATTCTGTCCTCTTACTTTCTTTTCCTCCTCACTGACTTAGTGTTTAGAACCTACTTTTCAGATACATAATTACCCAAAGTTACACTGCAAAATATTATATCTATTTACCTTTCTGCTGTGTAGAACTGGTGTTTTTATGAAGAGTTACAGAAAATCTAATACATTTTTATTCAAAAAGTTGTTAAGTGGATGAGAGAGACCATTAGTTCAAAAAGCCTGCAATATGTTCATGTTTTGAGGGATAGATAAGACCTTTGAAATGAAATGTGATCACTTAATCTTTTTATGGAAGGACTTGCTTAAAGACTGTTCTGAAATTAACTCCGATGTGATAGCTGCATTATAGACTTCTTATGATTTGTGATTAAGCTCCAGTTTGCAAAAGTACTATATGATTATTTGATTGTCTGTGTGAAACTCTCAGGTTTCCATTTTTTTAGCCAAGAGACGATACTGAGTGCAGCAGGTAGGTGGGGTGTTACAGGAATGAGATCTCAAAGGGACATCTATTCGGAAAAGTGATATTTTTTTATTGTTGCACATGCTCTACTACAATGAAAAGTAAAATAGCATTCATGATTTTTCTGTCTCAGTAGGTGGTTCATTTAATAAATGGAGGCATCCCATTATATGGAATCTGGAGGGGGATGTGTGTGTGTGCAGGACATCCCCTGTGGATGGATATCTGATACAGGGAATTAGTGATGCCTTAGCACGTCATTGATATTTGCACAAGGCAGGAACACAGAGCATAGCTGTGCTGACAGTGGCTTTAGGCAGCTGAAATCTCATTCCTCTCAGTGGTGCAAGGTGAAAGCATTCGCACACAGAAATGAATCTGAAACTTCAGAGAGCCATGGAGATGTCCCAAGATATTTTTTTTTTGTTTAGAAAACTCTAGAGAAAGGGAGAAGATTTAGGAAACTCATAATATGGGCCATAAGCAGTTTGGTTGATGGACTCTGACTTACTGAACCTTCTTTGTTGGTTGTTATGTAAAACTTCCATAACTCCAGAGGAATAAGTATCATTGCTACAGGCTGTTGCTGCACAAAAAACAATTCAGTTTGACTCTGGATGCTTCATACACCTTGATTTACGACAAATGCCATCCAAGGGATTATTTTCCTTTCTGGAAGGATGTACACGTATGTAGTAAATAGCTAATATTTCTTCTGAATTGGAGATCATTCTGCACTTTAAAAACATCCTTCCTCCCAGTTCTCAAAATACAGGCTAAATAAATACAAGAAAAACATAGCTTCTTTCCCCTGCTTTCCCACTTGGCAAATTCTTTCTTATGTCTGATGGGAAAGGAAGATTTCTCATGTGCAGCTGTCTGAATCAGTAAAATCTTGTAGCTAATAAGTTGTCATGCTATCAAGTTTTAAACACCTTAAAATGTAAACAATCCAGCCAATGTGCAGGTTTTTAATACCCTGCAAATTGCTGTACTTTGGTTTTTTCCCCATGTGTCTTCAGTTTCTGGTTTCATTTTAATAAATTGCATTATTTTTAGGTACCTTAATGTCTTGCAAACATTGAGATTATTAACTTTTGGCATTTGTAGATTGCTGTTATTACCTAGTTGATACCCATGTGGTTGATTTTTAAAACATTTCTTAAATTTTAGGCTGATTTAATTTTTCCTGAGAAGAAACAGAGCAGAAATATTTTGTCAGCATAGCTGCAGCAAGGTATACACATGGAAGGGATTCATATTATTAACAAGTAGCTTAAAATAATAATCATAAACATGATAGCAACATAATACTGTTCACAAGGGCTTACCATTTACAATGAGGACAGCTGTGATAATGTAAAATTCTGTGGCTGAGATAAGGAAGAGCCTTTGATGGTGATGTGAGTGTAGAGGTTTGAATGTCTAAGTTTTTTGCACGGAAAATTGCTGTTTGTTGATTGGATGAATTCAGAGAGTCAGTGCGCAGATAGCTGTGGTGCATTATTTGCCATATACTAACCACCATTTTGCCATTAATCTGGCATCAGTGTGAGGCCCCGGCAGCAGGGGATGGGAGCAAGAGGCAGAAGCAACAGCTAGGCACTGTGCCATTGCTCCAGGTTCACTTTGTGCCATGCCAGCCAAAAAATGTGATCAGAAACTCCCTTTACCTCACAAGGTTAATGGATCTCCCATTCAGGAGCCCACCTTTACCCCAAAGTAGCCATAAACAGGGTTTGATCAGGTCTGAGGGTGTACTGGGAGCAGGGAGAGCGGGGTTGTGACTATTTGCCTTCCTTTTCCTCCCAGATGTGTTTCTTTAATTAGCAATCTCTTCAGCACACTCTCCTCACAGCTACCTAGCACCGATGGTAAGAGGAATCCAAGACTGCTGTCTTTTCCTTAAGTTTGTGAACAAATATCACAACTCAGTGGCCTCATTTTGATATAATATGGAAATCTTTCTAATGAAACCAGCTTAATTTTCCTTTCCCTCTGACACCGTACCTTTTCTTGGGAAGGACTAAGCTCTTTCTCTTACCTCAACTCTCAGAGCTTTGTGCTCTGGTGAAAATTTAGTTATACTTTGGACTATGAAAATTCTAAAAAGATTAGCTTGCAGACCACCTAGCCAGAGGGAGGTGAGGCATTACCAACGAGCCCCCAGCACTTGACTTGCCATTGTGAGTGCACTTTTCACTTGGCATTTCAGAAAAGCAGCAGAGCATAGTTAGCTTTCTCTGTGTCATCCTTTATTTTACATCTTGACCATATCTCCTTTAATTATCTTCCCTCCATACAAACTGCTGCTTATCTCTAACATCCCCTCAAGGTACTACATCAAGCTTGTCATACTCCATGAATATCTGTGGGTTTTTTTCTCTCTTTTTCGCTCATAGTGAGAAAGATGTAATAGGCCAAGGTGGAATAGAGTATGTTAGGAAAACTGATGAACATAAAAGTGATATATTGTGGGGTTTTAAAACTATATTTATTACCTATGATGAATTTGACTACGTTTATTATGACACCCTTCAAATCACAATTTAAATATAAGAAGAGTAGATGTAAAAGTTTCAGATGCACATGCATAAAAAATGAAAACGCTGAAATTCTTGTTTGGATGTGGAACTTCATAACCCCAGCTTCCACCCAAGTCAGATCACGATGTCAGGTTAGTCATTTGTTACTTGTACACAGGGTCAGAAGGGACAGGAAAGTTGTTTTTCTTTACACCAAAAAAAGATACAAGAAGGTACAAAGCTGTTGTATAACTGTGTCTCTTTGAAACTACAGTAACAGGTGACGTTAATGGGAACAAAGACTTCTACCTCCTCAGAAAATAAAGTCCCCTGTGCTTACTTGCCTGAATTTGGACACTTCAGGATGCTAACTCAGGTATTCAGTATTGCAAACTCTTACCACATTTGCTACGTGTCCTTCAGTAAGCTGAATGGAGAAAATAATCCTGAAAAAAATGTTATACTTCTCAGGGTAAAGCTATTTCCTTGCAGTTTGCTCATACAGCCTGACACACTTTCTCTAGGTGAAGTCTAACCAACTTCCCATGTCCTCCTCTTAAAGGACAGGACTAATAATGGCACCTAAAGCCAGTAAGAGGAAAGAGGCAGCCTGGAAGGACACATGAACAGGTTGCCAGCAAAGCAAGTACCATGGTAAAGCTTCCAGGAGGTGCAGTTTGCTCTGTGGCAAGGGGTGAAGCTTGCCTGGGCAGCAGTGTGCAGCAGCAGCAGAGGTGCTGCAGAGAAATGGTGCTCTCAGAGGGACGTCTTGGACGGCCACCAACAGACGGCAGAGCCTGACCAAATTCACCTGCTCCCCTCGTCAAATACCAGAGCAGTGTTTCACTGAAGGAAGAGATGTCTTTCTCCACTGGGTTAATACTCAAAGCATGGGCAGTTCAAGGGAGCATGGCCTATGTTACTGACAACATCCATTTATTATGGACTGGCCAGTGGATACAGATAAATATATGGATTTGATGGGTGGACTGTTCGCTGGATAAGGAATTGGCTGGATGGTCGCACCCAGAGGGTAGTGGTCAACGGCTCGATGTCCAGATGGAGACCGGTGACGAGTGGTGTCCCTCAGGGGTCCGTACTAGGACTGGTGCTGTTCAATGTTTTCATCAATAACTTAGCAAGATTGAGAGCACCCTCAGCAAGTTTGCAGATAACACCAAGCTGAGTGGTGCGGTTGACACACCAGAAGGACGGGATGTCATCCAGAGACCTGGACAGGCTGGAGAGGTGGGCCTGGGTGAACCGCATGAGGTTCAACAAGGCCAAGTGCAAGGTCCTGCACCTGGGTCGAAGAAACCCCCGGTATCAATCCAGGCTGGGGGAGGAAAGGATGGAGAGCAGCCCTGCCGAGAGGGACTTGGGGGTACTGATGGATGAAAAGCTTGAGATGAGCTGTGGGGAGATCAGATTGCAGCCTTCCAGTACTTAAAGGGGGCCTGTAGGAAAGAGGGGAAGAATCTTTTCAGTAGGGACAGTGGTGATAGGGGGTAATGGAATGGATTTAAACTGAAACAGGGTAGGTTTAGGCTGGATATAAGGAAGAAATTCTTCACCATGAGGGTGGTGAAACACTGGAAGGGGTTGCCCAGAGAGGAGGTGGATGCCCCATCCCTGGAAACATTCAAGCCCAGGTTGGACGGGGCTGTGAGCAACCTGATCTAGGTAATGGTGTCCCTGCTCACTGCAGGGGGTTGGACTAGATGGGCTCTGGGGGACCCTTCCAACCCAAAACATTCTATGATTCTATGATTCTATGAAATCGTGTGAATTCGAATTAGAAGCGGTGAGTCCACTCCAATCCACATCAGGTTTCATCCACAGATGAAACAAATTTATACAAATTATGCCCCCACAGAAGGTCTGTAGAGTGCAGGATTAATGTGATTAATGGTCTCTGGTATATAAAAACTGGAGTAGATGAAGGAGTGAAATACAGTTGATTGTTAAACAGTTCAGAAATCAGGAAGTTCAGCCCAAGGTCAAACTTGAGACAAACAGAAAGAGAATTAAGCACCATTTGATACACCATAACAAAAGCTGCTCTGACTTCTTGAAAGCCAGTTCTGTCAATTAGCAGGTACTATGTGTTCATCTCTTAGAAAATATGATGGGAGATTACAATAACATTCTTGAGTGACTTCAGGAAAATGTACCACATAGAGCAGCTGGATGAGTTCAAAGGGTAAATAACATTTCTTATGAAGACAAAAATCTTGATAACATAAATTGTCCTAATTGACGAGGGAAAAAAAAAAACCCACAAACAAAGAGGGAGAGGAAATCAAAGCTGTAATGCAAGCAAATGGTTTTATTTGTCTAGTGGCAAAAATAAGGTTTGAGGAAGAAACTATATAGTACTTGACTTTTATGAGATAATGCAACAAAATATGCTCTTCCCCTGAGGCTGAAATGCAGAAGTGTATCAAAAATATACTGGCCAAATTTCTACCAGAAATATTTTTATGTTTTCTAAGCAATGGAAGCAACTGAAATCTATATTTGACATAAATTCCACCTAATTTATCTGACTAGGTACAGCTGTGAAGCACTCAGAACCAGCCAATAAGCCTACATGGATTTTAGGACCCTAAAGATCTGATCTCCTGTCAGAGATGCAGGTTCAAGGTACCTGGCCTGTCTTGGACACAGTGAACAGGACTGAGCAGCTCTCTGCTTAAACGAGTGAAGGAAAGGCTTGAATGTCTATCATGCACGCTCAAGTCATCCCTGCTAGAGAGAGACATGACATGGTTGCACTTTGTGAAAAAATGTTCAAAATGTTTTGGTTTATTCCTATATTAAATAAAGAGCAACTTATTTTCAAATTTTAAAAGCTAGTCTTCATGCACAGTCTTACTCCTTCATCTTCAGTAAATAAACTTCAATCATTGTGGCATTTTCCCTGTTTCAAATTAAATGTCAGGCTAATAATTAGTTTGTGTTTGCCCATGCCCTTCTGCTACAATGCGAGAGTACTTTTTTAATGTCAGAATTTTAATCTTTATGGGTCCTTTTGGTCACTGATTCACTTAATCACAACAGGCTCCAATAAATGTAATGAATGAAAACCTTTATTATGCGTGTGAACCAAACCAAGCTTCTAAATCTTTTGTACTGACAGTGAAAGCTGGATTTAGATCTGTACAAGGAACTTTCCTTATTGGTAAAATAAGGTATGGCAAAACAGCCATAGCTGTTATCTGGTCATAGTTAACAGCGTTATCTTCTATAGAAAAAGTGTAAATGTTATCAGAACTGTTTGATGTGCAAGGATTTGGTAATATAATAGGAAAAATCTTGGTGGTGAGATTAAGACTTGACTTTGTTGGCTGTCAGTGAAAGTAGGTTCTCCAGTCACTTCTACTTAGATGCCACAGACACTGTAACCCCCTAAATTTGCTGTGATAAGTGACACATTTGGCAGTCTATTACAGGACAGCCAAATGCACACAGCTGCAGAATTTGTGTGGAAGGGCAAAGCATTTCCCCTGCCCAGGCTGGGTCTTTGCAAGTGGGGGAATGTGGTGCAAGATAATGCTCAGCGAGGGAAACAGATCAGAGGTCTGTTCTGTACTTGAGGGTGCAGAGCTGTGAACGGAGCAGTAAACTAACTTGTGATTAGGATTTCCAACTCTTCCATGGAGGTGAGGAGCAAAAGGCACTGTTACATATAATTGCTTCAAGTAATCTAACGAGCCTGGCATATTTTGGAGAAGAGTGATGCTGAAATAATGTGTCAATTCATAAAATCTTGCTTGTGGGAGAAATGGCCCTTCACGGAGCAGCGAGGCATTTTCCTCTTCTTTCTGGCTGCAGCACAACTGCCATGACTGTACCCTTTCCCTGAAACCATGCTCACTTAGAAAGGGACTGCTGAGCTAGAAAAGCACAGAGGAGATCAGTGAAAGTGGGAAAGCCTGGGGAATATTGACCTCTGGGGAAAGATTAAAGATCAAATATTCAAAAAGTACTGATGCATTTTAGGTCTGCCCCCAACAGAGGTGAGCAGACACCCCCAGCAATGTTTGCCAGCCTCTGACTGCATGTCCCCATTTGTCTCTGCACCACGACTTGCAAGCACACATTGAAACAGTCATGCAGCTAGATCAGATGCGAACTTCCCAAAATAGGTAATGAAACAAAGTGTCACCTCTACACAGATAAAAGGATAAGCCCTGGTAATGAAGAACTGTTATTCAGAACACTAAAAGTTAAAAAAAAAAAAATAATATTAGGGCAGGGTGAACAGGCGGCCCAACAAGGTAGGTTTAGCACATGGGTTACATGATGAGTATGTTCCCTAAACCCCACTGTGAACTCTATAGCTTGAAACACCCAAACCTTCTCCAGAAAAACTATGCAAAAGCAGTACTATAGAAAGTAATCCCTAGTGTGAAAGGAGATGGAACAAATGACCCCTTCATTCTATTTCTTGCTTACATAAGGTATACACTGTGCTTCTCCCCTGTGTAACTCACACAAGCTCAGTACTGAAACTTACTTCTCCTTGTTAGGCAGGCACAGGTCTGCAGAAAAATTGCTGTATGTGAGTAGGGTGGTGTGATTTATCAGAATGAAATTGCTTTTCATGTGGAATTGGTAAATTGTAGATAGGAGATGAAGAGAATAAAGAGAGATGGAAAATGAAATGTTAAAAATGAAACATCCTTAAATAGAAAATTAGAATTACTTTTGAAAGAGAAGCAGCAGACCAGACTATCAAGGAGACCATTAGAGTCTTACAAACATCTTTGGGTTTTGTTTGTTTTTCCCCAGAATAAATACATTATTCTTCCTAATTTTCTTGCTATGGAGTGTAGGTTAAAAATTGTCAGGAAAAATGAAACGCCGTATTTCCCTTTTATGAGCTTGAGCACCAGGCTTACTTTGTTTTCTCTTCCTCGATTGTTTTAGCAAACTACATGTCCACTATATCTAAAGTAAAACAAGTCTGTGATTCTGCCTGGGGTCCTTTCATATATCCTCTTATACAGCAAGTAGTAGAGTTGGTGATAATCTTGTTTCAAATTGACCCCAACTTTAGGTGGTGAATTTAGAGAAATCCTTCAGGTCAGATTCTTTATTACAGCAGGTTCTTCCTTCAAAATGTTCATTTTGGAATAAGAAATCGCAGGGGTTTCCCCCCCTGAAAAATGCAATGCCACACCTCCAGAAAGGATAACTTCAGAAGAAGTAATTTATGATTGTGGTCTGAAAAATGTATGAAGGCGGCCATTATCACCCTAATGGCAATGGTTGTGACTGTATAGTGAAAGGGGATGCTTCCTTACAGAATTTGCACTGTGGTTAATGGTCCAAGCTTCAGTAGAGAGTCACCTCAGACAGTAAAAACATGAGAGATTTCTGCTTTCCCTGTTTTGAAATTCTTGGGAACTGCAGAGCCAGATGCAGCCCCTCAGCTTTGATGTATGGATGCATGGGAACTGTTTTGTTGGTTTTGTACATATGTTCCTTTGCTAAACTTCTTGCAACCAGAATATTCAACCCTGCAGAGAAACACCTCTTTCAAAAGCAAGCAATCATTAATGCGGATACAACATAGGCAGGCCTGCAACTGGACCAATCTCCAGTCAAGCAGAAACAGGAATTTTTAACATTGCCTTTCTTCTCTGGTAAGGTGATCAATGAAAGAAGTCAGCACAACTCTACCTTGCAGGTGTTTCATCTTACAAACATTTCAGATTAACCATAAGGGGCCAACACAGGAAAGAGGAAAGAATATTTTTGCTAGCAAAGGCAAGGGAAAAAAAAAAAAAAAAGAATCAATTAATTAAACACATTGTAAAAACATTATTTGTCACAGCTCCTGAAGACAGCGAGAGTATTTTTTTGTTCTGTTTGTCAGTAATTTATTGCAGAGTTATGATGGCACATGAAATGATGGAGTTTTTATTCTAATTTCTAAAATGTCCTGTTAATTGCCATTGAATATTAATAGTTTTAGCCCTATTCAAACCTATAGATTCCAGACATTTTCTTACACCATTTGAAGAAGTTCTCCCATCTTTGGCAATTCAAGTATTGAAAGTGACATTTTCTTGCTTTAGCAGCTTTTAAAGTACCAACAAAAATACTTGGATGCTTTACAGCTGCCAAAGCCCCCCTGGGATGAATATTTTAGAGTGAAAACTCTGTCCTTCTCAGTCACAGCTACGTATGTGAAAAGTATCACAGAGATATGATAAAAATGCAGTGTGGCACTCACCAAAGTTCAAAAGTTGTTCTGTACTAGCACCTTTTTTCCTTAATTTGAATTTCTTCCTATTTTCTTTTACATGGCTCTTCTAATGACCTTATTATCATAGAAGCGTTAGTTTTGTGTACCCTGCTGAGTTGCTATGAGAACCTCAGATTTTCACTTACCTTTATTCCATGAGCTCAGCTTCTCTTTGGATAAGCTGGCATGAATATAAGTCTTGCATGTAATTGTGCTATATATCAGTATCATTTTCTAAAATGTAGATTTCTGTTTTCAAGTGCGCTAAACAGAAATGGAAGCAGTAAAGGATTATATATCAATCAATAAAACAGCATAGATGTCTACAATAGAGAGAGAAGAGTCAAAAACCTCATTTCAGAAGCCCTGAGCAGACATCCCATAAAGGATTTCAACAACAAATAAATATTTCTGGCTTTCTAATTTTTGTCAAGCTGGATATTGTGCCACTCTGTGAAGTCTATGCAGCTGCACTAACCGACTGAAAGCTAGTGAAGAATTTTGTCACCAAGTAAATGTTAAATGATGTTAATTAAATACTGATTATTCCAATGGGCTTGGCTTGAGGTCACTGGTAAAAATGTTTCTGCAACTGTGACTTGTTTGAAAACATGAACATTTAAAGATCAGGGGTGGGAGAGTTCAAATCTGATATAGCTAGCTATAGTACATAGTTTTAAGTGTTCTAACTGCGAACAGTGTTATTTGAACATTAGAGTCTAATTTCAGACTTGGTGATTTCCCCATAGTAGCCATAAACAAAAAAAAAAATCCCTTTGTAAAATGATGTTGATACGGAATTTCATTTAAAAACCCAACTTAATCATCAAATGTGTAAATATTTCTCTCTGTATACACACATCTCTGTGTGTGTGTGTGTATTTGTCTGCATATAAATAAAATGACTGTAGTTTCTGAGTTGAAATAGACTGCCTGGTTTGGGAGAGGGAAGATTTCAGTCTATACTTTCTATGAAATTATAGCAGGTGTCAGGAATGGTTGAGCTACCAGGAAAAAAGAAAGCATGAGGCTGAGCTAGATGGATGTGTCTCAGGCAGGAGGCGTAAGATCAGATGGCTCTGGTTTTATGAACCATTGCTGCAGATTTTTGGAGCGGTCTAACAGCAGGCGTGGATTTGTTACAGCTGCAGTAGGTTACAGCAAACCTATGACCTTCTGTCTAATTGTAGGCTGGTATTTTCTTTTGCCACTCAGTAAATGCACGGGTCTCTTCATGGGCTTGTGATGCTTCTGGCTGAAACCCTAAGGAACACTTAGAAAACTGACACCCCTGTGAGTGGCTCTGTAGTGCTCTCAGAGCCTCATGGGACCCTCAGAACAGATTTCACTGTTTCCAAGCTATTCCAGAGCACAGAGGTAACTATGAACAAGACCATTGAATACACTGAAGGACTATAGCAAACAAGGGTTAAAATATCACCCAGAAAAGGGAGAGATAAGTTTTAGAGAAACCACCGCATAGCAGAGGGACAACACATTCTCTTTTTCTGTCCAGATGGAGAGAATATGAAGAAAACATGTACCTCTATTTCTTTCTCCTCTTCATCTCAAAGAGAATTCTTCCATTTCATCATTAAATCACCTATATTTCTTTGGGTTGTAGTGGATGATAAGCAAATATTTTGACAATAGCTGCAGAGAGGTACAAGAGTTGAGTAATTTTACCCTAATATTCTAGATTTTAGAGGGATTGCTTAACTTTAATTTATTTCACAATAATACTTTAACACATGCTCTTCTTAAAAAAGTCTGAACATAAATACAGTGAGAATATAAATCAGTGAGATAGAAGAAAATAACTCCTGGAGATGGTGAACAAAAGCACTATATCAAACACAGAACACTAAAGAAATTGCAACCTTTGTAAAAGACAAACAGATATTTGTTGTTTTACTTACAGTAAAAAGTCTAAAGTGTCCAGTCAAATGCCAAGGTGCTCAGTGTACCTGCCAAGAAAGACTATGCATTTATATTCTTACTTTAAAAAAAAATAGGGACAATAGAGAAGAAAAATTACAGTGATCCATGAAATTCAGCAATGAAAAAAATATAAATCTATCAGCTGTGAATACATATTGGGAAACATGAACATTTGTGTTGCACTGTTTCTTAGAAAAAGACATGTCTAAGCTACATCATTTAATTAATATTTAGGCCTAATCTGTATAAAGAATAATTGGCTTATTTAAAAGCTGATTAGATTTATGTCATTATGGTGGCAATAGAGCAGTTCTAAGCACATCCTATTAAAAAAAAAAAAAAAAAAAAAAAAAAGTGTTACAGTGTGTGGGGATGCTGGCGTGAAGGGAAGTAGGTAGAATTTTAGGATGTAGCAAACAGAATGATATTTGGATTGCAGAGATGTGCTTTCTATGATACGGCACTTCATCAGTGCAGTGCATAGGTGAAGGGTACTTTTTTAGGTACCCTGATGCTGAGCTGGGACATGCAACATCTTGATGCCTTTGTGCTAGGAGGAGGGAGATTTCAAGATTTCTTTTATGTGGCAGCTGAAGGAGCAGACAGTTAGGGTACAGTCTGTCTGAGTTTAGTTTCAGTGTAAAAGCCCCACAGAGTGAAAGTTTAGGAGCGCAGAGATTTGTGAGACCTGGCAAGTGGTAAGGAGAAAGGGAGGCTGTACTAATCCAGCAGCTGATGTTACTCAAAACTCTGTGGTGGTTTTCTCTAAACTAAGAATTTGAATATATTATGCAGTATTCACGTGTGCAAAAATCACAAGGCAGATCACCACTACTGCTTCCCAACCTGAGACTAACTAAAATTGGTATTTCAGGAATAATATCTAGTGTTTCTCACTGGGTTTTGTTTTGTTTTTAAATTTAGCTGCAAGTCATATTTCTGAGTTGCCCCTAAAATCATAACAGCAAAAACCCGTATTCCCTAAGGAATAAACAACCAATTTGGTTTTTTTCAGATGTTAAGAAAAACACTTAGTATTTCAAGAAATATGATAAAATTGCGGTGGTGTTGCTGCAGATCACAGGGTCATCTCCTCCTGTGAGGAAGGAGACAACATCCTCTGTGAAGTAGCTCTTCATGTGGCAGAAGTACCTGTGTGACTTTGATTTTTTGTGTTGTGGTCAGGCCACTTCAGTGTCTAGAAAAATTTTTAATTTCTCTCTGTGTGGAGATGCTAGCCCATGCTTTAGCCTTTTCCTTCAATAGGAGGATCTTACAGCGTCTCAGTTTTCAATGTGGCAGCTATTTTTGCAAAACCTGTAGGAGCTTAATGACCTTCAACATCTGTGTTAAATGTGATTGGAACTGGACACCAGAATAAAGAAGTTAATGGGAACATTCATAGGCAAAGGATGATTTCATAAATCTAGTTTGCACAGGAAAACAAATCACAACCAGAGAGAAGCTGAGTGACCTATGTAACATGAGGTATTTCATTGCTACAAAAATGACCCGAGGGCTGGAGCCCCTCTGCTGTGAGGACAGGCTGAGAGAGCTGGGCTTGTTCAGCCTGGAGAAGAGAAGGCTGCGGGGAGACCTGATTGCGGCCTGTCAGTGCTTAAAGGGGCCTGTAGGAAAGAGGGGAGAATCTTTTCAGTAGGGACAGTGGTGACAGGACAAGGGGTAATGGATTTAAACTAAAACAGGGTAGGTTTAGATTAGATGTAAGGAGAAAATTCTTTACAATGAGGGTGGTAAAGCACTGGAACGGGTTGCCCAGAGAAGTGGTGGATGCCCCATCCCTGGAAACATTCAAGCCCAGGTTGGACGGGGCTGTGAGCAACCTGATCTGGGTAATGGTGTCCCTGCTCCCTGCAGGGGGTTGGGCTAGATGGGCTCTGGGGGTCCCTTCCAGCCCAAAGCATTCTGTGATTCTATGATTCTGTGATTGCACTGCTTGGTCTTCTCTGGGAGATGGAGGACCAAAGATTTTTGTGAGTAGCACTAATCCCAGAGACCTAGAGGTACCTTTTATGTTTTCCACACATTTGTATC
>KL280004.1:70708-92831 GCA_000699545.1 Podiceps cristatus | reverse complement strand
TTTCCCTGAGAAAACTCAGTGCTGTCCTTAAGTCAAGTAAAATTCATTACTAATATAAGTCCACTTAAGTGTACAGGGAAAAACCCCACAGCCAAGGTGAACAACCTTCTGCTATGGCTTGCTTTGCCCACTGAAAACAGCAGAAATGAATCAGATCCCCCTTGCCTTAGCTAATGCTTCTCTCGAAGTGGCGGTCATGCACAAATGTCACAGCAGCTCCACTAGGCATGGGAAATTGCATCTCCAAACCATCTGTTGTCAGCCACTGCATGTTTCTGGGGGATGTTTCGTGCCCCATCCTGGCCATGGTCAAGAGACCTGCTCACTGAACACAGTGGCCTGAGGCTTTGCTCTCCCACCTGCTAAGAGAGACCTAAGAGGCAGGCAGGATGCTTGGCGTGTGGTGGCTCCGGTCTTGTCACTCTGCTCTGGCTGACTTGCAAAGGGGATGGCAATATTTTTTTGTGGCTCCTGCTGCTTTATTTATATTGGACGCTGGGCTCTTTCAAATTTCTTGCCTGTGTTTAATATGTCAGTCAGGAGACTGCAGTCCCACAGGGAGAAGGGGTGTTTGTTTTCCAGTCGATCAACTATATCTATTATGAATTGTGCTAACAAGCTACTAATTTCAGACACTTACTTCATTTCATGGGTGCAACAGGATGGATGTTTGCAGTACAGCCAGCAGTTTAAAGAGAGGAATTGCACTGATTTTATCTCCATCTTGCTCTCATACTGCTGTACATGTTTTTCAGCTGTTTTCCCACTGGGCAAAGTCAGCTCCCTTAAGTTAAGCAGACATCTTGTCACAGGGACTGAATAAAATCAGCATTTCTTTGTCTCTGTGTGTGCTGCTCCTTTACCAGAATTTACTTTGGCTCATGCAATTGCTTTTTTGTTTACATTTTCAGTCTTTCAGAAAAATACTCTGGCTACCTTTTGAATTGTTGGTGCACTTTATGTCTGTGGTTAGCACAACCTCTTTGTGAAAACTAACAAGTGCAAAAGAAATGAAAAAGAAACAGGAAAAGAAAGTAAATAAAAATCTGCCTATTGCAGGGTGTGCTTCAGAGGTGACTGAGTTGTATCATTTTGTTCTCACCTGTTACCCAGCATAGAAATAGTATGCAACAGGCTGGCGAAGGATGCCGAAATTAATCTTTTGTTCTCTGGAAATAGGCAGCAGCCCTCCGTATGCTGTCAGGTGCCAGTATCAGCTATAAATTGCAATGAATATTTTCCTCCATGTGTGATTTTTTTATACATTTATGAGTTTTACATGCCTGCATATGGATACAATTACATAGTTAAGTACACTCACACCTGCACGCACAAAGTCCACCACCAGTCAATATTGCACTGTTGGTAAGAATTATTTCCAGTTCCTAGCCCATACAGTGCAACTGGAGTTAGCTAAATACCCTCTGTATGTGTGGGGTTAGGGAGGAAGAGACAATTTTTGTCTTCTGACAGGTGAAACTAGGCTTGAATTTTGCAACATACAATTACAGGACACCAGCACTAACATTATATAATGGAAGCAACATGCTAAGTATTTCCTTAACCATCAAGAATCGTATACTACCTGTAAAAAATTTTTACTCGTATTTAAGAAGACTCTTAATAGAAGGAAGAAGTAAATCCTTAGGAGAGAAATCAGTCTGAGTATGTACTCTGATGTGGTCTATCTTTTTGATTCAAAAAGCAGTTGCTGACTCTGTAGAAAGGCAGAATTAGAAACTGAATGACTCTGAACTGCCAAAAAAGACGTGCAATACTTAATCTACACTGCAGCTGGCTGCTGACAGGTTCTTGGTAACAAAAAATGTAATTCCCTAGCTATCATTTTCTTCTTGAGGGAATATAGTGCAATCACTGACAATCTCTGTACCCATGTTCCCCAAATGTAAGAAGGGATTAATGACCTATCTTTTGTTTATAGGGTTTGATGAGAGACAGTCGAGCTAAAAAAGACAGATGCTTAAGAACTTGAAGTCCAAAACACATTCGTATTTGCAAAACAAAACCAGAAACCCACTGTTCTTTAAAATGAACATGCAAACAAAATTTCTTCATTTTGAGAAGATCTATGTGTTTTCTCTCTGTTTAGATAAACCTAAAATGTCTGACAGTATTCCAAGGGTTTCAAAACCAAACATACATGTCTCTGATCTTAATGAGAAACAGAAAGGCTAAATTGTGAAGTGAAAATGAACACAGCGTAGTGCCTTGTTTGTAACCACACCACTGCCTACAATACATACATGAGCAAAAAACCCCACAACAACAAATGTAGAGAGCAGAAATCTTTAAGTCCTCCCTGCAAATTCTATTTCCCCCCCTCCCCCCCCCCCCTTTTTTTTTTTTTTGTCTTATTGCAATGACTCCAAAAAATACCAATAAACACAAAGTTTGCTAGCCTGGGAACCTGCAAAACTTTAAGCCAGGCATAGTCACAATTTGCCTTTTGATTCACATTTAAGTGATTGTCACTCTTCGTACAGCCTTTTCAAAGACACCATCATACAGGAGGAACCCAGCTATTCAGACTTAAGACCATCCTAACTTAAAAAAGCTTATTTCACATCCTGTACAGGACAAGAGACTACAAATTCAACCCCCAGCTCTCTGCATTCACAGAATGTGAAGCCACCCCTGCTTTTCTTCTCTTCATTGACTATGTCAGATGGAGACAGGAGGTGTTATCAGACACCACTGTTCCCTATAAATACTAAGGTGTTGCAATGTTTCTTAGGATCATAGCTTTAGCTTTCCCACCGTCATGCACTAATTCTGTAATACGGTATTTCTCTGCCTTTGTATTCAGGGAAGCAAAATTTGAAGCAAGGTAGATGCTGTCATGAAATATTGTGGAATGGTTTTTACTTCAGCATTGTACCAGTGTAAATGGCCACAGCTTTTTCCCTGTAAGAAGTCAGACCATTCTTGTGATGCCTCCTTGGTGTCTGCAGGTGCAGACTTAATTACAGAATGGTGAGGAAGAAGAAGGTAGTGGTGAGGGGCATGTCTTAATCAGCACATTAACACAAATACCTATCTCCACGTGTTGTGCAGAGTTACCTGGAGATATAGTCCAAACTTCACAATATTCTTAGTATCCCAGGTATCTCACTATGCCTCAGTCAGCTCCACTGCATAGCTTTGCAGTGTGCTGTGAATTGTGAATTACACAGTCAACAGCGTTACACAGTGTAACAGCATTACACAGTCAATACATTACACAGACAAACTCCCATTCTCAGGAAAATAAATAGAAGAGCAAGCTGGTGTTTTTTGACTGATTTGTCTCCAATGCTAGAGCAAAAATTTCCACAGAGTAAATGAAAGAGCAGGAGGATAGAGATTGTAGTTAGGGGCTGGGAGGGCTGGGAAGGTAAGGAAAGAGCCTCTCCATGCAGGCGGGATGACCCACCACCAGAGGATCCACCACCAGCAGAAATTTGGTTGCAGCTAGAGTTCACCTCTGAATGCCAGGGAAGACATGAAATCCAGTTACAGCTGTGACAATGTGATACTTGCAAATAAAGCATGCGCTATAGAAATATTTTAGGTCAGGAAGTAGGAAATATCAAGCCACTGTTTTACTTTTCTACATGGTGCAGAAAGTTCCCAGATAGAATGTAAATAGGACATATACTTCCCATTATGGAGTGAGTAAAATCTGAACTTTATTCAGTTGAAAGAACAGGATCAAACGTTTTTTAAAGCAGGGCTATGTTCCAAGAACTGTTCTCTGCCAAGAACGGCTGGTGTGTAGTGTTCCGGTTGCAGCTTTTCTCTGATCAGCCTGAGTAATTACCTGTCTCTGGATAGCTAATTGAGTGAAAAAAATGGCACAGAAGACATGGATAACTTCTTATATATTTCTGGAAAAGTAATAATTTTTCAGATTTTGGGTACTACACAATCACATTTTATTGTGGACATCTTTCCACTGACCCAAGCAGAGATATCCTCAATTTACACTGGGGTAGTTAATCAGTGAAGCAGGTTACCAGCTACTTGCTTCCTTCTATCAGTGACTACTTCCCCCTCGTAAGGGGGTCTAGGACAGGTGGGCAGTTTGGAGGGAGGGGTGATCTTTCTATCCTATCAGAAAGACTCACAGTTTAGTGATAATTATAATTTTATTCACTACAGGGTTGCGTGGGAGCAATGCAGATGCTAAGCTGTTATTTATCTCTGGCTGTTAGCCAAGATAAAATTGCAAAAGGAAAAAAAATACCACAACCTTTTGTTATTTTGTTATGTATCTAATTAGACATTAAGACTACAACAGCATTTTTATGAAAGGATGTATTTAAGACGCATTTTTGGAATTGCAATAGTAACAACATTTGTTCTGTGTGGTAAACAGAAGCCTTTTGGCAGTGGGATGATTTAGTTTTGAAAACTGCCAAAAATTATTTGCTTATCTACAGAACTGCAACTACTCGCTGTGCCTGTGAGTCTTATGGAAGCAGGACCAGGGTAAACATGGTGCTGTAGTAAAAAGGTAAGTGTGCAGGAAACGTGCTTTATTATGCTGGTAAACTAAGCTACAGGCAGTACCCTGTCATTAAAAGGGAAGGAAAGGAGGGTGGGGGGAAGAGTTGAAGTCAAGCCTGGATATTCTAATGTAATTTGGAAGGGACTGCAGAGTATTCTAAATGATAATGGTTTTTGACAGTTTGATATGTATTTATAGCTGTTGCCAGCCCTGCCTGAATATTATATAGGATTATCTGGGATTTTCTGGGTTTATCACCACAGGCATGCAGGATTAACAGCCTGATGAAGTCAAAAAGAATTACGCAGCCAATCCAATCCCTATACTTATATAGCGCCCTTCACACAAGGTCCCAGAGTGCTGCACAAGAAATACAGTAACTGCCAAAAAGGACGGTGAAATAAAAATCTACCATCTAGGCTTGAAATCCACTGCATAGCTGGGCTAGAGAGAATGATGTAATGAAAGCTTTCCTAATGAAAGCTTCCAAAGGGTCAGTGCCCAGCAAAGCAGAGAGAGGGAACTGCTCATCAGGCTCCCGTGGGTAGTGTTAAAGACATTTAGGACTTTTTTTAGTGCTCAGTGCTTTCACGGTGGGAGTACACAGAGGGATACAAATTTCCAGAGGTGTACAGAAGCCAGGTGAAGATAGCTTCAAGTAAAAGGGGATGTTAGATACATAGGATTTCCCTGTGACACAAACCCATTGCAGCTTTTATGTAGTGCTGTCATTCCCTGTTATTTTTTCATATGAAATGTTCCCCAAAATTTTATCTTCCAACTGTGCTGTAGCATCCATGATGCAGACATATGAGGTTCTCCTGATTTTACATGTGCCATAGCAAACTCGGCTCTGCTGTGTTAAAAGATTTGCTAATCTTTCAAATGCACCTAATTTTTTTCAAAGAAAAAAGCATCCAAACAACAAGAAAGCAAATCAACTTGAGTCAAAGTACAGATTAAAAGGTTTATCACTCATGACAAGGTAGTGATAGAGACCTGCCCACATTCCCCGGCATAGGTCTGGTAGAAGAGTCTTGTACCCCACAGTAGCCAGCTACCAGAGTTTGTCTTGTCTAAGATAGAGCTTCTGAAACATTTGGCCATGAATTATAAGGCTTAGGGAAAGGGTAAAGGACAGCTTATGTTGCAGTTAAAGGTGGGGACTAACTGAAAACCAGCAGCTTCTTTCTGCTGGTCTTGGTAGTTCAGCTCATTGACTTAAAATTTATTGGGGGCCATCTGCACAGACTTCAGCCATACAGAGAACCAGATAAAGGTTCAGTCTGCCTGAGGTGAAGAGGAACAGGCTTCAAGAAACAGTGCTAAATGCCATGTGGTTCTGGAAGGGTTGTCTTGGAGGTCATCCAAAGGGATAAGAGTATCCATGAAACTGGATTAAAGCATGTACTTGACTTAATGATTGGAGTTTTTCCAGTCACATGGAACAGGAATTGCTAGTAGGTATGCAAAGTCAGAAGTGTTTGCTCAGGAGTTTGCAGGATGGAGGATAGGTGTATTAACATGATGATCTCAGCTCTATAATCAGAATTTGCATTTTACAAGAGAGCTACAAAGAGGGGACTACAACCTCTTTACTGAAAAATCATGTTAGGACACTTAATGCTCATCAATGTCACTCCTGCCACAATAGTTTGTCTTCAGCTTTTGAACTGTTTACTTACACAGAGTTTGATATATTTTTAAAGTTAATAGTATAGAATGCAACAAAATGAGACAATAGTTGTATACGAAGTATGTGTTATGGGATAAAATACAGATGTCATAGTAGATTCAAGGCTCGAGAAAGGATATCAATGGTGGCATTATTGCTGACACAAGGAAGCAATTTCTTTGCTGTTCAGTAATTACTGTGATTACTGCATTTGGAGGCGAAGGTTGGCTGGCCAATTGTTCTTGTAAAATAAATCCATTTTTTTCACATGTGGGTTTTGTCATACACTTTAAAAGAATAATGGATTAAATGTTTTCCTTGAGAGTTATTTTTGACTGCTTTCAATAAAAATTTTGCTTTTAGCTGTGTTTTAATGACTGTAATAATGAAACAATGTCATAAACAAGGTTATTTAGAAGAAGAAATTCAAGAGTGGGTTTTCTCCATGCTGCCAGGTAATGATATTCTGGTGGTGCAGCATGATCATGCTGGCTCATGGAGGTGTGAAAAGTCTTCTTCTATCAAATGGACCTGCGTAACTGTTTTGGGTCATTCTCTTTCTACCCGCCCTACATGCTATTTTGAGAGGAGTTTGCAACCCCCTGCGCTGGTCAACAGGAAGATGGTATCTCAGGATCTGTATGCAATTGCCTCTCTGCAGGTACTAGGGCAGACCACATTAGACATTTTAACTCTACATATACATCTATGGAGCAAAATGAAAGCTTATTCATGACATGGGTTTAATACTTCTAATCTTCTTTCAAAAGGTAAAAGTAACTATGAAGTTGCGGGGTTGAGAAATTTCCTGTAAAATGAAATATTAATAAAAAAAAAAAATCAGTTTATTCAAAATGTTTAAGTAATATTGAAACATTGCCTTCTTATTCTTTCTAACTTTATAAGGTTATCTGAAACAAAAAAGTTCAAAACATCCCATTTAATCATATTTAGTATTTTCCATTTTTCTTGCAAAACAGAAGGTTGTTACAATTGAATTATTTTGGCAAGAGGCTTTGCTTTTTACACACTGCCTTTTTTGACAGAAAAATATTAGCTGGATACTGACCATGTTGTCTACTGTGTCCATAAGAGGAAACTGGCTCATATTTCAGCTCAGGACTATTTTTATAAAGTTTTCAATATTTAAAGAACTTCCAAGGAAAAATTTTCCAGTAACAATTCTTCTTTTCATTGTTACAATTTTAGAGCTCACAAACCAGGGAAGGACTAAGCAATATCCATCTTCCATTTCTCTTTCTTCCACTGCCTTTCATGAAGGCATTTGTTGGATTTGTTCCCATATTTACACTAGAGTGAGCAAGGATAAGTAGGTGGATTTTGTGCTTTGAGCAGAATGGTCTGGGGCTGAGCTGCTCCTTAGTCCCTGTGTGAAATGCCAGCCCCTGAGAAAACTTGTCTCATACTGATGTGCTTTAGTGTTGTGGTCCTTGTTGCTCATATATGTGCAAATTCTTCTATCCATAACATAGTTTTGTGTATGTACTGTAGAGTAAAAATGATTGGATAGCCTTCATTTTCAATCTGAGTATGCACACACAAACTTACAAGGAGATACATGCACACAAAAAAACACGTGTGAATAACCGTACACATGTACACGGTTTTTCAGTGCCTCATGAAAAAGAAAAAAGTATTATCCTCATTTTTATGAGGCCAGCAATAGGGTTACCAGGCTAATAAATGAAGTATGAATTATTCATCAGTCTGCGCGTCGTATGGATCTTTTAAATTACAGCCAAAGAAATGGTAAAACTGTAAGCTTCTACCATTCTTACAAAACCAATGTAATTGCAAAGACACAATAAAGTTTCTCCCCCTATTTTAATCATTTACTATTTTAATGAAACTAGAGGTAGCAGCTTAGGTAAATCTCCATAATATACAGCCAATGAGATACAAGATACATTAATAATTTACAGACCTGAAGCAAGTTGGACCTCATGAAAGGACCTTTTACAAATAATATAATCACACAAAAGTGATCTCATATTTCCTGCACACTTTGTTTAACAGAGGCATTTCCTGTATTTCCGAATTCTGTATATTAGCAGATGAATTTTGTAAATTAATAGATTAATTTTGTGAATATTCTGGAGTGTATTAAGCTGAACCAAGGATATGCTTTTTTAACACTTCTAGGAAATTAATTTTACTCAGGGAAACAGAGGGAGATAGCAGAATGTTATTTAGACACATGAGATTATTATTTTAGAAAGAAAGCATTCGGCAGTATCTCATGTCACCTTGTGATTCACACAGTTCAACCTTCTTTGTCAGGGTATATATTTTCCTTAACTTTATTGAAAGTGTTTATACAATCTCATAAAAGGCTGTATAAACAGTTCTTATGCAACTGTGTAAAGAATTGTTTATACAGTTGTTTATTTCAATGTATATAGTAAATTGTTAATGATTGTTCTACCCTTTTCCCTACTGAGCAACAAGATATAAGAACAAGGCTAAATCAAGAAAGAAAATTAATGAGGCAAATCTCAAATGAGGTAACCAGGTCTTTCATAACAGTGTAAAAGAATTACACTTGTTTACGCCAACAGAGTCTAAGAATTTGTAACGGGGGGAAAAAATTAGGACAAAATGCTGATATAAATAAGTGCTCTGTTCTGGCCCCTTTCCCTCTTCTATAAACTTGTATTAAGATTTATTGACTTTTCTACTTTATCAGAGACATGAAAATAATCCTCATAGCTAGATGTAGTGCATGGAACTATACAAAGAAATACAGAGAGAAAAATTTTCTTTCCATGAAATACTTTCAAGAGTTAAGTCAAGTCCCACATTTTCAAATATGTGCCTGAACCCATCCTTTACACAGACCTCAGAGTTACTGCTGGTATATAGGCTCTTCCAAGGGTAAATTCTTGGTACATCTTAGTACAACCAGCCAAATCCATTTATTCTGAGAACCCCAGATCAGCAGTGAAAGTATACTCCTTTAGGAGGCTTAGCTTCTTTTCTGGGTTTATCTTTGTTAGGCTTCCTTCCTTATGGTTTTAAGCTTTTGGGACACAAGGTGGTCTCTCCATGGAAATAACCAATCTTCATTTTCTCCTTGAATTGGTCCACTTTGACTATACATCTAGCACACCCTAAAGTACTCTCTGTAACTAGTGGTATAACTGATGAAACACATACATTTTGCCTATTCTACAATTTTAAAGTAATTCTCAAGCTCCCAACCGTACACAATTTCATAGCCATGTCTGAAATGGCCAAAAATAATCATATCATATCATATAAGTAGCTTGAGTTGCAAAAAAATAATGTGCCCAGTGACCCCCTGTTGGAAATTACATCTCCTTTGAAATTGGTTACAAAGAGACCAATTGCACCATAGTGGGCATCTTCAGAAGGAGCCGAAGCATCCAGCATGCACAGTGAAACAACAGGGATGTGGGGTATGAATGAGCAGAAGCCATCTGATTCCTAAAAGCCACTGTAATACCAAACCACTTTAAGCACAAGTGATAACTTCAGTATTTTCATGCAATTCATGCTTCTGTAGTGGTTTGCTTACCTCTAAACACTCAAACTAAAAAAGATATTCTCCAGTCAGCATAAACTCATTACACACAAAACTGTCATTGGAAGCCACTGGTTTAGAATAAACAGAAGAAAAACTATATTTTCATAGCTGCCAATCTCTTCAATTTTCTAGTGCAAAAATTTCACCAGAAGAGCAGACTAATGAGCTGGGTGTCATCCCCACCTTATACATCAGCAACTGAATTGTCAGTCGAGTTTCAGCTGCCAAGTGTTTGTAGCAGTAGACAACTTAGGCAAAAAGATCTCAGCTTGATTTTTCAGGTCCCTGGCTGAGCTTGCTGTCTGGCAGCAGGAAAATGCATCTTCTAGTTTTAAAATTGAGCAAATTAGATATGAAAGAACATTGAAGTAGAACAAATATGGAAGCTGTCACACACAATCATTTTTAGGGAGTTATTTTTCTGACAGTTACTGAACTGAAATCGAGGCTGAAAACACCATAAAACCATCACTCTTTCATTTTATGTTTTTTTTTGAAGTTGCATGTCTCTAGAAAAGATAAGGAAGCAATCCTAAGGCCTACAGAAATCTGTGGGGAACTGTTAAAAGGCAGCAAAATACTGTGACAAAAGCAGCTGATGATGAAATGGATCATGCTAGAGGTCTGCCAGCTGAATTATTTCTTCGTGGAACTGAGAATTAATAATGGTATTTACTCTTTTTTTTTTGCCTGGTACTTTTTTTTTTTTTTTTTTTTCCCCCCCTCCCTTGGAATATGTCTTCAGTGGAGGAGAGGAATCAAAAAGCACTACTTCCTCCACTTTGCATCCCCTCACTTCAAGACTTGACACAATTATAGTCCATGTGTCGCTTCAGCAGAATATAGAGGGTTTGTGGAATTGCTCACTCAAGGTGGAGCAGCACTGTGCTGTTCTCAGAGGAGAATTTATTTTGGGACACTAAACTAATCCTGGTGCTACCCAGGTATGTCTGCATGATCACAGGTAAGTATATCTGCACAAACTTTAATCTAGGTATGGTAATAACAATAGGTGCAGAATAGTCGGGGCTTTGACACAATTCAGAAACCACAGTATTTGTGCATATTTAGGGTCCTCAGGGATTTTGTAGGCTGATAGTTGATACAAAATCCTGTGTTCATATTTTCATTACTTTTGTTATCTCATTCTCTATGTTAAGGAAAGAGTTGCTAGGCTTATATTTGCTGCTGTCTTACCTTCACACTTCTGTGCAGGCATATGTAGCAGACAGTGTGTTTTATATAGATCACTCATCTCTCATCTGCAGGCTGCCTGTCTGGAGGATCAGTGTCAAAGCCAGCATGCACAAATGCCAAAGTGGAAAAATGAGAGTTGTTGCAGTTCTTTGGTAGGTACCCTTTTATCCTGGAACCTTGATCACTGATCACCTTTTAAAAGCCATCATACTGCTCTGAAAATGTAGTTAAACTAACTTTTAATCAAAATGGTCAGTTCTGCTCAGTGTGATTCAGGTGGCAAGTGGAGTACAGACAACTCTTCTTCTAACATGTAATATTTTAATTCCTCCTTTAAAACAGCACAAAACTGAAATCTCTGTAGAGATGATTACACCAGTTTTGATAAGGGAGGGTTCATCCTTTGAGAGAAGAAAGATTGTGCAGAAAATCGCAATGGAAATGCAAAAAAGAATTAGTGAAAATTAACCTTGAGAACACATAATCTTTTCAATAAAACTTTTCCGTAAAATAAGAATCCCTTTTCCAATAAGCAATTCAAACTATTATTTCACTGAAACTTTTGGCAACTATTAAATAGGTTGCAATTTCTCTCTTGTGCTCCTCTGCTACAACATTATTCTTTTTCTTTCCCCTTTCCCCTGAATATGTGTTTCTAGATTTCTCATACCCATCTAAACTGAAAGTTTACCTCATAAGTTTTATTGAGGCAAATGATCAAGTAAGCCAAATATTACTGCAACTATTTGAGCAAAGACATCTTTGGTCACTAAGAATGTCTTGAGATATACATGTCTAAGCACCTGAAAAATACAAGTAAAGGGAAAAGCCATTTTTTTTCCTTGAAGATATCCCCAAACTGCTTCTAGGCTTGTTTATTTTATTAGCACAAAAACATATCAGATAAGAAAAAGAAACCACCTTCCCTAGAGAGGAGGTTGGACTAGAGACTCACAGAGATTGTCTCCAGAACGAACTATTCCATGACAATGTGAAAGTCAAACAGTGGGGAATTTTAGAACAAACTCACCACCACCACCACCTCCCGACCCCCCCACCCCCCCAGGAATATAAGAAATATAAATGGCAGATGGCAACCCTAAACTATCCCTGATTCTTTCCCCACAATTTCCTCACCTGGTAATCCCCATCACCATTGTGGCCTCCCAAATTTTGCTTCATACCTACACTAACCAGCTCTTTCTTCTCCTTCCCCACTCAGGAAAAATATAGATAGGTAAAGCCAGAAGACACTTTTACATTCACTAGGTCTAGAGATTTTAAGATGATAACACTGTGCCTTTGGCTGTCTAGATTTTTTTTAAAGTAGTTTCAATGGAATAACATTTAGTTTGCTTTTATATTATGCTTGATTTCTTTTTCAGACATTTGTGCTATTTGTCACATACCTGTTAAACAATTTTGTGTTACCAAGTTACAACTCTGCAAGTATTTCGGGCAGTCAGCTGCAGTGCTTCTGTGCTCTTACCCTTCAAAGGTAGTGTTAGATATATTCTCATATACAGTATCATTATATTTAACCCAAATGGTGCTTCATTTGAATTCCACTTGCTTATTGCCCTATGCGCTATAGGCATGAAAAAAAGACACTTTTTTTTCCTTTTCCCACAAGGCTCTACTAAGGAATATGTAGGATATTTTGCAATAAAAAACCCTATTCAGAAGGTCTGCATATGCATTTTCTAAGCATATACATAATAGAGCACACAAAACAATGCACACATAATTTCATTCATGTTCACACAATTATTTCATTCTTGATACATTGAACATACATGACCATTGAATATTCTTGAACATTCTTGAATATTCTTGAATCACCAAAACTTTTATAACATTGCAAAATAGTTAAAATGATACAAATGAACAATATAGACGTTCTAAAGCATCATTATAGTTCAATCACAGCATTAGAAGCAAGCTTCTATAGGCATTCAGCCAGACACATGCAGAACAGATATTTCTTTCCCCTTCACTCCATGGCAATTAAAAAAAAATCAGCCATTGTAACTGAGCTGTTACTTATTAGAAGCTGCAGATAGTTGGACGAAGTCTTTTCACAAATCATAATTATTTCATTGTATAGATTTAAAAGAGATAATAATTTTCAGTTGCATCTTGGAGGCGGTCCAAAAATGAGACTCAACAATTTTCATTTTCCCTGTCTTAATTTCAGTTTTTTCTTCTTTTTTCCCCCTATTTTTTTCTCTATTGTCATAAAGAGAAAATAGGGGACGTGGAAGAAAAGATGAAATGTGGAAAATATAATTTTATGCAGTGAAATTTTCAATGTATTTGGCATAATTTCTGTGGGTCTGTTCTTGTAGGAAAACCATTTTTAACCTCCCACCTTTAATTTAAATGAGAGCATTTTATTCAATGTTGTTATTTATAAGCAATTTATAAACACAAGAAGTTTTCAGGTAAAAAGAGTCACCTCTGCTCCAGTTTTAAGTATTTTAAAGAGACCAGCAAGTGAATAAGGGAGAAAGAGGATAACTGATCATATATAAATCATCTTGATTCACTGTACATATCTCAGAAAAAGTGGACTTTGAGAAAGACGAGGAATCTGGACAAGGAAGAGAATATGCAGGTGTGCACAAGAAAGTTATGACCATAAGGAAGAAAAGTGATTATGTGAAAAACTGATAAATTTATTGTACTTTCATGGGCTGATGGGAGTGCATACTTAAATACCTTCAAAAGTGGCAAGACCATAGTTTTGTTAGAGCAGCTTGTACTGTATGAAAACTAGATCACTGCACAAGATTTAAAAACACTTGGCTTTGTCAAGAAATTTGCAATGACTTTCAACCTTTCCTTTCTCATGCAGACCATCAATGTTACTTTCTTCTCCAATGTCACAGAATCTTAGTTGTATACGATAACAATAGACTTGTCCATGCTGAGAAATTGCCTGTTATGAAATGCATGCAGAGTGTTTTTAGAAAAACTGAAGAGAGACCAACTGTGACTGAAAATGCAGCCTTGGATAGCCTCTTGTGCATTTCTTTTTTGCTTTTGGACCTAAAACCTCTTCATATAGCTGGAGGTCAGAACAGGTAGTGACTTCCAAAAAAAATTTCGTCACATATTTGTGATGTACCACTGAAGCCCATTCACCTTCTAATTTAAATTCTGAAAGGTTTTACAACTTTTGGGGCTGAAAAGAGAGTTTGCAGAAATGTATGGCTCATTCCAGAGCCAAATTGTTTTTACTATATGCCAGTCTGCAAGTTTAAGTATTTTATCACTCCAAGATTTTGATGAAATTTGTAAGAATCAAAATACAAAGATCTATGAAGAGGTCTAACAGAAGCACACAATGCTCCTACCAAACATTTTCATAGCACTAATAATTTTCTACTGTGTTAATTGTCTTTTCTTTAATCCTTCCACCTGGATAGCCAGTCTCATAGACTATAAAGGAATATTCAATAGACACTTAGTTTATTCATGTGCCACTGGCAGAGCTTTCATGCAGTATAGCTGAAGGTTCCATTAATACTGCAGCAAAAGCTTAGGAATATGATTTCCAAGTTCCAACTTCTGTATTTTTGGTACCATTTAAACAAAAAAAAAAAAAAAAAAAAAAAAAAAAAAAAAAAAAAAAAAGCTTGTGAAGGCTGCCTATAATACAAGTTTTCATGATTTGAATTATTTGTGGACTCATTCCTAATGAAATGACCCATGGGTCCATACAGATCACTCTGGTAACAAAATTCCCTTTGGCTTAATGGGGAAAGCTGCTGCTAAAAAGCCAGAAGTCATGTGGAACTACCCATTATAAAGTAATTTACTGGGAAGTTATTGGGATTTAAATATCTTGCAGTTCTTTCCTGTGGTTAAGATGATCCATGAAATGATTACTGACTCTGTACTGACTTGGGAAAGAGCACAGTGGGATAACAAACAATGTGGAAATCCTACAGAGATTGTTAAAATTTGCAGACTTCCTAGTAAGACTGTCAAATGCTCTGTGACTGAAGAGGGACATTTTTCTGCCCCACAGAATAGGTGGATAACATCCTCTCTGTACCTGAAAAAACAAAGTGGACAGAAATCTTTCACAAAACATTAGTTCCTACTGTTCCATGCCAGGGGGTTTTACGCTTGTTTCTGTAGCCTTCAAATATATTTATGACAGAGTTATTTTTACCCTGAAAATGAGTAACTTAATATTAGCAATGCTTTCGTTCTACTGGCAAAATAAATGTTAGGGTCTCCCTGGATTTGTTCTGAGTGCTGTGAGGAAGGTCTGCTCGCTCTCTTTTTTCCTTTGCTCTGTGTCAGCTTTTCTTCATAATCAACATATTTCTGCCAGCTCAAGGAGTCTCTGGGGAAATTGCTACGAATGTGCTGGGTGCTACTATAGCCTTAAGAAGAGGCAGGATAGTAAGTCACTTCATTTTCAGAGAGGTTCAAAATGTGCTGTGTGCCTAACTCTGTGAAGTCACTGAAGATCTCAGGTTGAATTATTAGTGATCTTTTATGATAGTTCTTTCCACGTAATTGACCATGTCTCCAGGAAGCAGCCTGGCTCTTTCTCGTGTCACTGTCTGTAGCTGCTCTATTTAATACTTCAAAGCAGGGGCAGAACTACCCTATGGATCACCATTAAGTCACCCAAGTTTAAGGCACTCAGGAGGTCCCTTCTAACATTGTTTTATTTATTTACTTCCTTTTCTGTTTAGATGTGAAAGTTGGTACTGACAGATGTGTCACTTCTCTGTTTAACCTCAGGGAAAAACAGTTGAGGCTGTGCAACACAGGTCATCATTTCCCTGCCTTTTAACAGCAATATGCCAGAGATGAGAGGAGAATGAAAGCTGCCAAGAAAGATATGGTTCACCTAGAAGCAGCAGGAGATAAGTAATCTCAAAATATGAGAAAAAATCAAAATTTTTCTCACCCACTCATGATACACTCTAAGGTTTGGGAAAGAAAACCAAACTTCAAAAAGTAGAAAAACCCAAGACCTCAACCTTCCAGTATTAATGAAGCAGTATTTTGAAAAAACAAACAAACAAACAAACAAACAAACAAACAAACAGGAATGATAAAGAGATGGCAAAATAAGCTATCTACATAATTTTCTTGTGCATAGTCTGGTGAGTAATGGATACCTAAAATGGTCCAACAGTCAATATTGCACATAAAATTTGTAGGTATTTTTTAAAAATCTAGATTTCAATTTAGTTCAGTTCTCATTTCTTTTTCCAAGACATTTGATTTGTTCATACTGTTGATCAACCTATGCTCATCAGAGCTGAACTTGAAAAATTAAACAAAAAGAATTATTGCAGCCACATACATATACCTTTTATACTTGGTGAATCCAACTATTATGGTTTGTTGCATTATAATGTGTTTATCTTATTCATTGGACATCTACTTTCTTTATTGGAAAGGTCAGAGAAATGAGAAAAACTTGTTGTGTGGACAATGAAAGTGCTTGTTACTTCAAAGACAGGCTGAGGGAGCTGGGCTTGGTCAGCCTGGAGAAGAGAAGGCTGCGGGGAGACCTGATTGCGGCCTGTCAGTGCTTAAAGGGGGCCTGTAGGAAAGAGGGGGAGAATCTGTTCAGTAGGGACAGCAGTGACAGGACAAGGGGTAATGGTTTTAAGCTGAAACAGGGTAGGTTTAGATTAGATGTAAGGAAGAAATTCTTTACAATGAGGGTGGTGAAGCACTGGAAGGGGTTGCCCAGAGAGGGGGTGGATGCCCCATCCCTGGAAACATTCAAGCCCAGGTTGGACGGGGCTGTGAGCAACCTGATCTGGGTAATGGTGTCCCTGCTCACTGCAGGGGGGTTGGGCTAGATGGGCTCTGGGGGTCCCTTCCAGCCCAAAACATTCTATGATTCTATGATAACACTTCCAGGCAAAAGATTTCCATGAGATAAATTCTGCTAATACAGAGCACTCATGACAAATTTCCTTATGTCTTGTTCTAATTTACTGCTTGGGATAAACCAGTTGAGGTTGTATCCCTTTTATTCAGCCCTGAGTCTATTCTTCACTTTCATATTGCCACTTGTTTACATATCAGAAAATAACCCAATCACAGATGGGAGAGGAGTGAAAGGGGAAAAAAAAAAAGAAAAAGGGAAAAAAAAAAAAAAAGGAAAGCAAATTGAATAGCGGGTGGGTATTATTTTGTTTTGATCTTGCCCATAAACAAGTCTCAGCAGCTAGGATGACGTTATGTGCGAGGAAAGAGAAACTTCCCAATTTCCTTAGCTTGCTTCTGAAGAAATGAAAGCTAGAAACAGTGGATTGCATACCTATACTGGCTTCTACTACTGCTTGTTACTTCAAGATTCTTGTCAAAACAGCCACAAGAATGGTAAAGAAAAAGAATAGGAAACATTTAGATATATAATTACATCCGCTTTCTAGTCTATATATGTATAAATTCCAGTTTCCTGTTCTAGGTGCATATGTATACTCAAATATATAAATATCTCTGACTGTGTGTGTGCACGCATGCATGCATGTCTGTCTACGCACATGTCGTCAAAGAATGATTTCCACAAATGCAGAGAACATTTTAAAATGTTCTCCGTTGACTGATTTTCAGATAATCTGCATCTAGTTAAAGAAGCCATGACCCTTAATCAATTCTTATTTCAGCACTCCACTCCTATTCACATAAATCTTTGATTTTAAGCATAATCTGAACTCCTGTTGAGACCCACAGGTCTTGAGAACATGCTCAAAATCACCCATAAGCTTAAACAGTTTACTGAATAGGGAGGAACTCCATCTAAAAAAACAAAAAATTACATTAATGTAATGAAAAACAAAATGAGCTCTTATTAAAAACAAACAGATATGAAGTCTATTTACTCTGTGGAATTTACTGTTGCAGAACACATGAAAAAAGAATAAAAGTCCACAGGCCATTTTTTCCAGTTATAATTGGATACTTTGCAAGTAGCTTAACACTATCAAAGGGATTGTTCAGTAATTAAATATCATACCCAGCTGGGTACTGAAATACCATCAAAACTACTAGGGTAATCAGCAAGCTAGATTTAGTACATCAAAATACATTGGTTACGTGTTTAAACCTGAAAGAGAGAAGGGTGAACAAATGTGGTTATTTTTGCAAAAATACCTATAACAATAAGACCTTTGGGGAGCAGTCCGTTGTTAAAAGTGCCTAGCTGAATATTTTATAGCAATATACATGTTGCTCATTTGATAAAGCCCTTGTTGTGGTACACCACTCTGCATGTGAAACAGCTGCCAGAGCTAAAAGCCAGAGAGAGACAAAGGAAAATGTGGCCTGATGCTGGCGCAGTGAGTGTACAGCGCACCTGCCTGTTCCCCTGCCTGCTGCTGCCTGCACTGGCAGGGCCACGCATGGCAGGGGACATGTGAAATATCAGTCAAGCCAAAAAATGGGTCTAGCAGTTAAGATTCATTAGTTTTTCTTTGAGACTCAAACAAATCCCATTTTTATGACCATAGGTGGATCTCACTTTCCTTGTTTCAGAACTGCCATCTGTAAGTCTGTACTCCTAAAATGTCAAAATTTTGCTCAACCTCCACTTTTCAATATATGAGTGCTTGTTTTAGAAAAGAGTCTGAACACATTGATAATTTCTAACTGTTTTAAGTATAATGGTGAGCAAACACAAGTTAAAAGTCAAGGAAAGGACCTTAAGCAGCAGTCACCTACAGTGGCTTCTCCACACACCAGTCCCTGGGGACAACTGACTCTTTGCCTCTGACCTCCAATACATGTTAGCTGTCAGGATTTTTTCAGTTCTTTTGCCAGCTAATGTATAGCGTTATGCAGAGTGCCAGCTTGCGCTGTGCTCTGTGGAACAGATGATCTTGAAAGATGCCATATTTTTTCTTTCTTTTTTTTTTTTTTTTTGTTTGCTTTACTACATCAGTTTTGATTTATTTTACTCTTTCAACACTACGAGAGCTCAGAAAACTGATTGTGTCCCAGAAACTTTAATTTAAAGAACCGCTTGCTGCTTACTGAGAAACCATACAGAAAACACCTTTGTTCTGAGTAGTCTAAAAGAGAATTGAAAGGGAATGAGCCTAAGGAACCTGCAGTTTATACCAATTAAAAATATAACTTTAGGTGCTGAGGGAGAATACACATTTGTTTCTGTATAGTTAAGTTTCAGGTACTGAACAAGATATTGTCCAAGATTTTCAAAATTCAAGAATGAATCAGTTCTCCTGATTAAAAAGAATATGACAAATATTTCCATACCAAAAATACTAATCCTCAAATTGTTAATAGAAATATATTTATTTTAGTAAGATGTTGTCAAACTACTGCAATGATTTTCTTTCCAAAAAAAAATCACTTGTAACTTCTAAGACTTGCGAGGTTTGATAGGATATGAGTCTTTTAAGTCTCTCCAGTAATTTTTAAAGGAAATGTTTCATAAGGTCTTTCACAGAAATGTCAACATTTTGCTTTTACATGCTTATTTGGGAGAAAAGAAAAATGTTAAATGTCAGAATTGTAACATAAAAGAAATACCACATTTTGAGCATCCTTACAGTTTACGCTTCAACCTGACATGCCTTAAAGAGGCCTGATTACAGATAGTCAGTGCTCCAAGTCTGGCCTCTTAGTTACAAAACATAAAGATCCCTGCTTTCCCCTGGAATGCTGTGGTCTCCGTGAGGAAATACATCAGTGATGGAAATCAGCGCAAGCAGCTTGATCCTGTTTCACCGTTTGCTTCACAACGGTGTACTCATACATATGATCTCTCAAGACAAGCCAGCCAGAGACTGACTTGTGCCAGCTTTTTTTCTTTTTTTTTTGAATGCTTTTGTCTTGGCTGGCCATTGAAGAGTAAAGGAGTGGTGGAATTCCTTTTCCTTTGTCATCTTCGGTCAGATTTTGACCCTTCCTTACCATGGGACATGCATTCAAGTCTTTCTAGTCATGCTGCTGTTGTGTTTTCCCTTTCTGCCAGTGTAAATATATTCAAAGGTTTTAAGTCACAAGAAACCGTCATTTCTGGTTCAGGACTTTCCTTTGCTTTGTGACTACCAGGTCTCATGATGAAGATCAAAAATTAGTATCCCCCTTATAGGACTTTGCAGTGCAATTTGATTAAAAAATACAGCTGCAGCAGTATTGTATTAGCAGTATTCACTGTAAACAGACACTGCTAAATATTCTGCAAAGGAAGTCTGCAGACTGAGTTGTATTTGCTTTCTAGCTTCAAGCAAGAACTGAATTAGATCTGTCATGTAGACAGATCTAGTCTGCCTTATTTGTATCTTATCTTGTATGTGTTTGCGTGTGTACATAGCCATCATATATTGAGGCATCTCAGATTTTGACATGAAATATTATGAAAAATGATACAAAAGTAGTGCATGAATTCCGTCTTTGGCCTAAGAAATAACTGCTCACAAAATAAACTGAGAGATTAAAAGCAGAAATGAAAAGAAGTTAGTAAGGAAGTTTATGGGAAAGTAAACATGAAGGCTGTGCAACCGAAGTGCTGGATTTGTCTGCTGCCCAATGCAGGAGCTCAAGTCTTCCATGATGGCTACGCAGAAACTTCTGCCTTTCACAGGGAGCTGCAGTGAACTGGCAGAAGAGTATCTCTTCACAGCGTACGGCACTGATGCCACACCGAAGCAGAAAGGATCCTGCTCAGCATGTCACACCATGGCTCCAGGCGGCCCAGAAGTCTGATTAGAAGGAAAAAATAGAATTCAATAACAGCTTAGGCTTGGGATGGAAACAACATCGATTGGCCATCAAGACTGGGCATGTTTGGATGAAGCAAGGTAGTAAGTTCAGGGACATTTCATAGGGTATTTCTTGACAAGCATCTCTCTGCTTGCACCTCTTGAGCACTTCTCCACTTCAGCAGCATGACAAATAGTGAATATCTCAACTAAGTGAATATTCATCTTCTTAAGGATCATAGTATGCAATTGTTAGTCTCCTTGCTGTGTAGAGCCCTCCAGGTCCGGAATAAATAAATGTTTTAGCAGCAAGCTGGGGTTGTGTCTTACTGTCTAGTAGTAAAAGGCAACTGTATTTGGTTTTTCTTATTAGTTTTAATGAAAATGAATTGGAAGCAATGAGTTTGTTGCTTGGTAGCTAGTCAGTGTGCAACAAACCAGGAAAAGAACCACAAAATCATGAGCTGTAAGATATATGGTTTAGGTATTCTACTGTAGCCCACTTTGTTAATTTCCATAGTCTTTTTCTATAATAAATGTTCATTGGCAGCACAAATTTTAAAAAGGCAAGAATTTTACAAAATTGGTAACTTGAATGTTACTTCATGAAAAAAAAACAAAACAAAACAAAAACAAAAACAAAAAACAAACCCTGCTTAGATTGAGTGCCAGCAAATGCCTGAAAATGGATGGGAGGAATTTCTTGTTGAAATTCAACTTTTTTCTTTAACTTCAGTTTTGAGACTCTTTAGCAGAAGAAATAATATCCATGCTCTAAAATGTTGTAACTTCATTGACCTTCACAGAATGGTAAAAGATTAGAATTTATACCAAGATGTTAGCCAAGTTTCACGAACATCCTGGCTTTTTCTTTGGTCAAAATTTTCACGTGTTGAATGCAAGTGGCTAACATACTCTGGTAAAGCTTCAGCTTGCTCATGATTCCTGAAGCCTCCAGCAACAAACGATGTGTACTCATGTGGCAAAGCCTCAGCCTTTTTATCAACTCTCTCAACAGAAATGCTGTCACATCATATCTATTCTATTCTTAATACCGTGAATTTATTTCAAGAGGCTGGTAGTTATATCTCACATCTGTAAATGATGTGGCATATCAGCCTAAAGGCACCACATCTCCTCTATCTTCTCCTTGCTTCTGCACAGTATGGGAGATATGTGTCAGTCACCAGGTGGAGTCATGTACACAAAGCAACAGGATGAGAGGACAGAAAACAATTTGTACCCACAAATTGGGTACAAAACCATCAAGTGCCCTGGCACTCCTTGGCCTTTCAGTACAGCAATCAAGAGGCACCTGTGGCCCTGGGGTCTCCTTGGCCTGTCAGGAGGGCAGTGTCACTCACTGTGCACCCTGTACGTCTTGAATCTGTGGCTGAAATGTCACAGGAACCAGTAGAAGGAACCAATGTGAAAGCCACATACAGTGAACATGA
>KL280004.1:37266-59797 GCA_000699545.1 Podiceps cristatus | reverse complement strand
TGCTGCTTGCACCTGTGAGTCTTCATGGAAAAAGGCAGACAGTCAAGACCCATTCTACTTCTGACATTCCCATGGATCTTTTGGTTTCCTTTTTTGTTTCCCCAATTCTGATTGTTGGGCCTGGCCAAAGTTGGTGGTGGTATCTGCAGTTTCCCGGTCTCCTTTCACCATTAGTCACTCCTGGGCAGAACAGGTTTCCTCTTCACTGTCCTGGCTTCTCCATGACTAAGAAAGGCAGCACTGCCTCCCTCCTCAACATTCATTCCTTCAGTTTCCACTAAGAAAACTACTTGCAACCCCCTTTACAGTCCTGGTGACCCCAGGAGTGTCACATGTTGTGCACTTTCAGGGTCTGTCTGGCAGCTCAAGGTCCTGAGTCCCTCCCATGAGGACTTCCAGTAGGGGTGGAAGATGTGGGAAGAATTGTTCAGAACTCACGAGACAAGCCACCACGGCCCCACCATCAATTGGCATGGCCCCAAATAATCAAAATGTTCACCCCAGCAATGGATGTGTGGTGTGGGTACTGCTGTGATCCCTGGCTGGGACAGGCCATTTCTCTGTTTCCCTTCCAGCCCTCCCTCACCCTGAGGTTTAATTTGCTTTTACCGTGACAGCTTGTAGCCACAGTTGTGTTATTAAAGCTGTCTACTCTGCAAGAGAGCCCAGATGCTGGTCGCGAGCTGTGTGCACAGCAGGAGGTCAGCAACAGGAAGGAAAAATGAGAACACAAATAAGACAAATACTGTTAAAGTAGTGGTTGAATTTCTACCTCTCTGGAGTGGGAGTGTCTTTGCCCCTGCTGTTACTGGGTCTGGTTTCCCAAACCCTTGAGCTGTGGTCACAGTTATGTGCAGTACCTTTACAGCCTTCACACATTCCTCTAATGTGTTCAAAAGCCAGTTTCGGCTGGTGAGAAGGAAGATACAGCGTTTCTTTTTTATGAGATATTTTTGATCATTTCTGGGACATCATCATTCAAAGAAAAGACAGCAATGTTCAAAGAGGGGGAAAAAACAAGTCTGAAGATGCCAGACAGGTAACCCCTCTCACACCTGCCTGATACTTTACCTGATAAAGACTCTTTGACCACAAGTTAAACTGATTGTCTGAACTAGCAGGGTGTTAATAGCTGTGTCTATGCTGGATTGCCTTTTGAAAGAGATTGACAGTGTCCCTGAAGTGGTGGGGATCTTTGGTAGTGTAAATTCACTTTTTGAAGCAGCTACAAGGCAAACAGTTGATGTGAACAGAAAGCAGTGAAGCTAACAAGGCTTGGACAGAGGCGATCCTTATGCCTTACCGAAGGTAAGACAGTACCTTCAGAGAAACATAAAGATTGTGTAGGAAGTGGGTGCTCAATGCCAGCGAGATTTTGTGGATATACAACACTTTTCCAAACAAAATGAAGGTAGTAAAAACATCTTCACAGTAATAAATGTGTTGTCCAAACACGTCTGGGTGATGTGTCTGATATAGGCAAAGTAAGTTCTGCAATACTTCTCACCAATAGAAGCAGTTTTTGCAGGGGGACAGACCACAGAAACTACAGGGACACTGGAGCTAGAAGATTTTCTAAAATAGCATTCACATGGGTAGTTAAAGCAGGATGATGTTCTTCAGTTTGCTCCTAATAACGAAAAAAAAAAAAATCTCTATTGTAGAATGTTTTACCAGTACACTACAATCAGAGATGCAGAGGTGTTTTAAACCACACCATACTTCTTGGTATGCATTACTGGAGTTCATAAAGAGCTATAAACACAGCTGCTGGAACAGGCTGCCCAGAGAGGTGGTGGATGCCCCATGCCTGGAGGTGTTCAAGGCCAGGTTGGACGGGGCCCTGGGCAACCTTGTGTAGGTCCAGGCCTGGAGGTTGGTGTCCCTGCCTGTGGCAGGGGGGTTGGAACTCTGTGATCCTTGGGGTCCCTTCCAACCCAGACCTTTCTATGATTCTACGATTCTCTTGAACTGAACAGGCTGCCCAGAGAGGTGGTGGATGCCCCATGCCTGGAGGTGTTCAAGGCCAGGTTGGACGGGGCCCTGGGCAACCTTGTGTAGGTCCAGGCCTGGAGGTTGGTGTCCCTGCCTGTGGCAGGGGGGTTGGAACTCTGTGATCCTTGGGGTCCCTTCCAACCCAGACCTTTCTATGATTCTATGATTCTCTTGAACAGTCAGAGGCAGATCTGATGATGTGAACCCCCTTGACTGTGTGAGGCTTTGGAAAATTTTGTATGAGGATTGACTTAAAAGTTAAGAAACTAGACCTCTACTGAGAAAGGGAGAAAACACTTGCGTATCTAAAAGAATTGTCTAATAGGGTTAGGAGCAGACTTTCATGACAAAATTTTCACAGCTGATGAAACTGCAGGACATATCAGGTGCTTGTAAATGGTTTAAAACACTAGGGTTTTGATTACTTAGTGTTGTGATCACAGTGGAAGATCAACCAACAGAAAGAAATAGGAAGGAATAGAAAGACAGAGGTCAGTCTCAGGGTCTCTTTTGTAGAACAAGTGCTGAACGAATCCCACCCTTTTGTGGGGTGGGAATGGGCTGCAGAAGGTGGGGGAAAACTGATGGGACAAAGCTGGGACAAAGAGAGGACAGCATGTCAGCCAGGCTAAGAAGGAGGACAATAACAAAAAGTCAAGTTAAGCCAAAACCAGGCTAAAGGGTCTCAAGTTCATACAGATGGTAAGCCAGATCAGAAAGTCATATTCACTGTAACATATGTTACAGCTGATCAAGCACAGGTGATCCTGTGCTTGAGGGGAAACTTCAGGAGAAATCTCAATAAAATGTCCAAAAAGGACAATGAACAGCAGAAGAAATGAAGTTTTGTCTGGAAAATAAGAAACCATTTGCATCATAGGCTTGGGAACCATTTAGACAACTAAAAAAACCCTTCCTATTAAAAAGTAAATGGATGGTCCACTTGTAATTTTGTGAGAGGTGTAAAGCCTATGTAGAAAAGCCTCACAAATGTAAAGGCTAGAAACACAATTAATGTCATGGAGATATCTTGCATAAAAAACTAAATTACTGTCTCATGCCCAAGACAAAAAGGCACCAAACAAGGAAAGGCTATATTTTTATAATAGGGAATGTATGCAGGAAACTGGGACACCTTTTATCTCAGCAGTTAGCAGTAGTAGCTATCTGAGAGGGTAGAAAGAAAAGCCGAAGAAGACAGAATTTAGAGGAGACTATTGTCTCATAGACTGTATTCAGCTCTTTATGGACACAAAGTTACTGGGCTATTTACAAAGCATAATGTGAGAGACTGTGCGGGCTACTGTTTTGTTAGTCAGCTTCTAAAAGAAAAAATGAACATGCAATTACTCACCCAAGGTGTCAGAGTCATGTGTATAGAAGTCCTCAGCCTGAGTATGCATTTCATAGACTATTTTTTTTACTTATGAAACTAAGCAGCCTTCTCCAAGTGTAGGGATCTGAAGCTTACAAAGTTTATTTTCCCCATTTTCTTAACACTATAGAAAATCAAAATTCTGTAGGCCATCTTCCATTATGACATGGACAAAGTGCTGCTAGAGGAGAAAAAGCAGCTATTTGCATGGCACAGACCAACCTAAAGAAGATCTTTGCAATGCAAAAATAACTATTATTCCTGCCAACACAATGTGAAAATGTTAAGGAAGGCCTCTTGGTTACACTGGACTAAGCTTGTGACAACTTGTTGAATATTCTATGAGGAAGATGATGATGAAAATATGAACATGGATCAGTGTATAATTCCTTTTCAGGCTCTCACACTGACCGGCACTTGTGTGGTTCTGCACCTATTTATGTTGCTCAGGCCTAAGTCTGTTGGTCTCCTATCACTGAAGGACTACCACCGGGAGAAAAAGAAGTTAGAAACCCTTTATTCACTGGGATATTCATCACATATATGTCGTGAAAAATGAAAATATCCAAATCCATCAAATAGTACAAGGTGCTAGGTTTCAAATACTTAAATAATTGATGATCAGATACTTCTCAGATGAATGTGTGGTGCTTGGTAACATACCAGGGTGGCCCTTGAGAGGGTTTTCCAAATCCTCAGATTTGCCTCAGAAGGGTTATCTATTTAAAACAGGTCAAGGTCAGCTCTGGATCTAGCCTTTTTGAAACTCTGTGACAGATCAACATAGCAATTTCTCTCTTCCCATTCATCTAGATATGACGCTACTGCTGTTCCCCATTCTCAAATCCAGCCAGCAGTGAAGCTTGGTGCAAATTCCCAGTGGACCTGCACTCCCTGGACCGACATATATGGCCACAGATCAGCATAGACAGAACAGTGCCTTTGCAGGCACCCACACAAACTGCAGTCATGTAAACATGAACATCACAAATGTCCTGACATTGCTTTTACTCATCAGCTAATAAGGCCTGAAATTCACTATCTGGATCTCATGGATATATACACACCAACATGCATAGACACACAAACTGACGTAGGTGTCCGCAGTAGCTGGCTCTCAGACCTGTGGCATATCCACTGTATGGGTCCTGGGTTCCTGGACTCTCTGTAGCTTGCCCTAAGCTCACATTCTGCCCCATAACCACCTCCCAGATCTACTAGCCAACTAGTCCAGCTCCAGGCTCACTAGTAGATGATACCTGTACATGTTCACACACACACAGAGCATATAAGAAACTAAGAGCTGTGGTGATTAAGTGAAGGGCTTGACTGAGTGATCCCTTTTATTTCTCTTTTCTGTTTTCTCACTGTTGCTCCTCCCTGTTCCACCCTGTTCCTTTGCTTCCTTTAATTTTAATCCTTCCTCCAAAAGTCTGTAATGCTTTGTACATTTTCCCACTCCCCTTACGTCATAGAACAGTAAGCTTTATACAGTCCCAGAACCTTCCAAAATATCCCGTAAATTTCTTTCCTACATGACCCCAAGCAATAGCCTATAGTAATCTTGTTTCTTTCTTTCTTCCCATGAATTAAAAAGTGTTGATTGAACCCCTTCAAGGTCACACATGAGTGATTCCTGCAACAGAGCGTTGATCAGTGCCTTCTGGTCTTGTTACGGTCGTCACTACCCACTGTCAGTTAGGGTCTGTGTATCTGAGCACTTAAATTATTAATTTTCCTGTTCCTTGTCTTTGTCTTTTATGCCGCACAGCCTTTGGCTAGATACATTCGCTGTGTCCCGATCTCAAAGACCAGTCTGGGCCCCCTTGCAGGACACGCAGCTTTCATAACTACAGCCAATGCCGCAGACTGCCTCATGGAAAAACAAAAGAGAAATGGGGGTCCATGGGGGCTGGGTGGGAGCAGAAACATGGGAAAATGGTAACCACAGCCAGGAATTGTAGCAGCACCCACATGGCTGCCCCATCAAGGCAGTGCTCACATCTTCTCCATCACAGTAAACTCTTCTTTTCCCTTTGCCTTTGCCTTTGCCTTTGCCTTTGCCTTTGCCTTTGCCTTTGCCTTTGCCTTTGCCTTTGCCTTTGCCTTTGCCTTTGCCTTTGCCTTTGCCTTTGCCTTTGCCTTTGCCTTTGCCTTTGCCTTTTTCCCTTCCCCTTCTTCTTCTCCTTCCCCTTTCCCTGCCAAGTCTCCAGCAGCTCGGTCAGGGAGAGGAAAGACAACTGAGGATAGGTCCACAAACTCTGTTTTCTCCTTCTCGGCTTTTTCCTGGGCCAGAGGAAATCCCTGGAAGGGCCATCAGGTTTCCAAGACTGACCCAGGTGTGAGTGTTGTGCAGCTGGCAAGCATACTGAACCTAGGGACTGGTGAGTGATGGTCCTCCAGTGGTTGAGGTCTGAGAGGCTGATGGCGGCCCTGCTGCCCCTGCCCTCCTCCCAGGCAAGGGCAGAAGTGGAAAGGGAAAGACATGCCATGGAGACCGAGAGTCATTGCCATGCTGCTTGCTGGGCTCCTCCTGTGCTTTGGCTGAGGCTTCTGCTGCTGTCTCTGCTCATCCCCATGCTCCAAGCTGTGGAGCCCATGGTGGCCCCGACTGGCACAGCCATGGGTGCAGTCTAGAGCTGTGTGCTTTCTGCATAAGGTGTCAATATAATAATAAGGATTAAATGAGAAGAAACCAAATAGAAGAGGGCACACTGGCATGTGAACTGACATCGTTTGTGGCCATTGTGTGTGTTGAAGGAGCAAGGCGTAGAACGAAACTTTCTTCAAGTTTTTCTGTGCTTTATTGTTGGCCATAAGCCCCCCAAAATAAAAAATCTTTAGTAACTGATTTTAAAATGCAAGAAAAACTATTCTGTACTGTCCATTAAGAGGATAGTGCTGCCTTCTTCATGAAAATGGAACATCATCTCAGGTCAAGATTCAGTGCAGGCATTGCATGAGTTGAAGCTTTTCCCTTTGGATGTATGGATACACCTTAGGTCTGTTTTTAAATACTGCTATGGCCAGACATCAAGCCAACAGTTTCTCATAGAAGAGAATTCTCTAAATCATAATCTTATATTTTGCCTCTTATGTAAAGGAAGTGCTTTATCTCTGCTTGTTCTGAAGAAGACTCAGAGGAGAAGACAAGGGAAAGTGCTCATGAAGCTCAGGGAAGGGCAGTGACTGACTGTAGAAGATGCAAAGAAAGATGAACTTATAAAGGGAACTCTTCATGGATGGGTAAGGATGGCCCTGTCTTAGGCAAACACCTTTATCTGTTGAGTGGATCTGCTGATGGTGTCATTTGAGTCAATCGACCAATTATATCACTTAAATGATTCAACCAGCTGTGACATTAAGCATATTATAGAAATCTGTAATAAGAATCATACTTGTATTGTGATTCAGCTGTGTATTGCAATTGATATACTCTACTAAGAGCAATGTGTACTTGTATTGTGATTTACAGTCATTGCTTTATCAGCCTGCTAAATCAAAATCCTATGTAACATAACTTTAGATAAGTAAATCTGGTATTGAAGATTAAATCCTCCACATGTGTAATAACTAAAGGAATCTGGTCAGAGCATGTTTCACTCCAACATTAGTTGGTGTCAGGGACAGGATACTCCTGGGGTTTAATGTTAGTGGTTATTGTACTAACAATTTGGCAGTAACAGGATTTCTGATTTAGCAGTCTAGCTTAAAAAAAACCCAACCAACCAACCAAAAAAAAAAAAATCCAAAACCCAAACAAAACAAAAAAAACACCTAATAGAGATTATTTTTTCTGTGATTAAGGAAGGTTAGGGACAAGACTGTTTAAAAGACAGGATAAATATTTGCAACCATTAGCAATTACTGGAAAAAGCTAGCCCATAAATTTGAAAAGGAGGGATGAAGAAATCCTGAGTGGAATTTTCTCAGGTAGAAGAACATTGTACAGATCACAAAGATATTGAGAAGGAACTGAAGGAACAAACAGCTTCTGACAAGTTGAAGTAGGAAAAGGGACAACCAGGCTTGCACTGGCTGCTTGGAAGTTGCTCGCAGCATTAGTGGAGAAGCTAGAGAGTAAGATAACATAAGATTAACATGCTAGAACCATAGAAGAAGCAATAATAAACAATAAAATGTTGAATAAAATGTGACACACAGCTAGAAAATCAGAACAGGTTCTTAGGATGAAAACTGCAGCACTAGATCACATCTAGTGCCCACATGCACAGGGATGACCTATGGTGGTCTGGTCAAATAGAGCCTGTTAAAGAGGTGGCTGCCATGTATACTGTGAAGGATGAATGGTGAGGAAGTATCTGGTTTGGTCCTAGTTCTCCCAATCATCCCCAAAGTGATGATTCGGATGACCAGTGAGAAGAAAATAAGTGAAAGTGGTTGCTTCCATGATAAAAATCAAATACTGGATGCCCACCCTCAGAAAACTGCAAAAGGTTTTACTTCCTTGGAGACAGCTGAACTCCCAACTCAAATTTTCAACTAAGGCTGGGGAATACACCCCTAGAATAGACGGCCAGTTTATGGGGAAAATGAACAAATCAGATACCCTCAAAATTTAGTATTGGCACTCCTGCAGACCCCTACCCACAGCAGACTGTCTCACTGTGGGGTTCTGCTGTCCACCAGGCCAGGCAGCTTCCCCCAGAAAGGGATGAGGGGGAGGTTGTTACCCTCAAAATCTTACTTATGGACAAAAAAAAAATTTCTATATCATAGTACTTTCCTGGTTTTCACTAGTTTCTTAGCAAGCTGTTGGGCTTCTGTGAAGGATGAATACATTTTTATTATTTTCACCTTAATTTACAGCCCTAGGTACCTGTGATTTTTAGATATTTGTAGATAGGGCTGGTTGGACCTTTTTTAGTGTCTGTGGGGAGTTGTGGTCAATGTGATCATGCTGTCTATATGTGCACATATGTCTATCCCCACTGGATGATTTTAACGGAGAGATTATCAAAGACATCAGGTTCGGGCACATTTCTCAGGAACAAATGAACAGACAGAGGAGAAAGAGCACTCCTTCAGAGTGAAAGTTAGGAAATTTTTATTAGATGTCAGAGAGTCCACATAGGCAATTGCCATCAGAAATTAAGTTCCATGAAAACTACTGTTTGAAGAACTCCATTTTTATTGATTCTTTCTTTTTTATATTTTTTTCTTTTGTCATAAAATTGAATGATTTTGAATTTCCCTGATATTTTTTCCTCTGTCTTAGACAATGTAAGCCTACTTCTGCAGAACCAATAGTGTTGTCTTATTTTTATTGCTCTGTCCTGTTCCTTAATGCTTGTTACAGGGTTACCAAGTAGTCACAGACACATGTATTTGGCTTTGTTTTCTCGAGGACGAAGACTAGATATCTGTGGCTTTAACAGTCCCTCATACTCCTGTTTTCACGAAGTCCAGCCACATACATTGGGGCACTGTGCTTTGCAAGTCTTTCCCCTTCACATCTCCAAGTATTATTTGTTTCTGATGGCAGTAAAAGACTTCACAAGTCCTGTTGAGGACTTAATTCTCACAGCCCTAGTAAATGGACAGCGTGTTCGGAAATGTTTACTGGGTTCCTCTGTTTCATTTCCAGGACAAATTTCTGGGCCAGCATTCTCCAATTCTCAGCACGCTCATGTTAGAGTCCAGCCTGGGAAAACAGGACCAAATCAACCCTCAGCTATGCAATTTTGTCTTTGCACTTCTCCACTGATTGTTTTTTTCTTGGTCTGTGCTGAGCTTTCTGGAAATCTAATTTGTTCTAAAATGTACTTAAGCCCATAGAGTTTGTCTTCAGATTCCCTAGCTCACTGTTTTACTTCATTTATCAGTCCTTAATTTCATTTGAGTCAACTTAAGAATTGAACTTTCAACCTATTAGCTAGTGAAGAAGCTCCATATACTTTATTTAGTGTCTTCTTTATCTGAAGATGCTCCACAATTAAACCTTTTGAAGAAGACAATATAGTTATTTTGGAATCTCATTTTTTGCTCGGGGAGAACAGAGATTTTCCATAGCCTTTTATTTGACTGGTTTACATTTAAAGTGCTTTCTTGTAAATTGAGATCATTCCTTTGCATTTTAACTTCCATTTAATACCTAAAGTACCTTATTTGATACTAAAGCTCGCTTGCTCTTTTTGCAGCATAGCTTGTTGGCTGGTATAGAAGTCATGTATACACTAGCATCTCACTATCTTTTTGTGTCTTACTGCCAAATGACAAATATCTTTACAGGAAATATTAGTCCCCTTTTGGTTGTAAAAGATGTAAAATCAAATGTCTTATTGGTAATGAATGAATGCATTTGTTCTTCTGCTTCTTAAATGTCAGTGTTCCACTGCTGCTGGAACTGGAAGGAATTTGTGTATGTTGAAGAACTAGCTTAAGAAAAGCGAATGGCCTAACTGCTGTTGTGCATGTGCACAGCTACAGCCACAAATCAACTCAATTGTACTTTTCCAGGGACTGAATTTGTTTCAGTAGGAAAATTACATACAAAAAGTGGTGTCACCACATGCTAATCCTAGCTGTAGGCATGCCCAGAAATACAAACCTAAATTGAAGGGGGAAAAAAGAAAACATTTTCTAGATGTGATGACGGCTTCCATCATTCAGCTCCATGGTTCCAGAACTGGGGTCAGTAATATTGTTTCTTACTACACATTTGTGTCACAGATGCTGCATATTTACAGCTCTCATTTTGCAAAATAATCTGTGCAGAAAAATTTTCAAGCTATCAATCAAGTGTATTTTTACCGGAATCAGAAACAACGGTAACAGAAAACTTGGACAAATCCTTGATAGCTCCTTCAGAGTATCCTCCAGTTACTTGGGAAACTGCACCTGGTGGTGTGCACCGAGTTCCGTGTATTAGGCTTTCAATGTTGATTTCAAACATTTATCAGACAGAAGGTGTGACAGTAGATGAGCAGAAGAGAAAACTGGCCACAGAGTACTCCTCTGGAAGTAACCATGTCAAAGTTGTTTCCCTCTTACCCGTGTATGATTTTTCTCAGGGACCAACTTGTGAGGCTGAGTACCACTCTTTAAACCTGGCCATGCAGAAAACAGCTGGAAGACAGCCATCACTTTCAGTGGAGTCAGACTTTCACCCCTGCTGTTTTATTGCAAAAGCTAACATATACATAAAAAAAAATCCCACATCTCACAAGTCTCTTGGCCCCCTGAGGAGGAATATGATAATAAAAACTGAGAGAAGCCAAGATATGCATCACTGAAGCATCCAAGAGCAGACTACAACATAACACTAGTCAAGGAAGCCTTTTAGGCCTATCCTCTGAACTGAAAGGAGAAGAGTTCAGCTGCATTCATTTCATTTCTCTGAAATATGCATCTGGCTTTAAGCCTAGGTTTGCCTACTTGCAGCAGATACAGCCTTTAGTGTCTCTGAGGTTTGCTTTGGCTTTTTTCAAGTGTGAGAAAGGTGAAAGCTCTAGGTTGTGGTCTCACATCTGAACGTGAGTACATCATGCTGTAACATGGGTGGCCCTGACTGGGCATGGCTAATGCTGCATCATTTCACTGCTGGTTGCATCCATCAGAAGCTCTAAACTAAAATGACACTGGCTGGAGACTGCTGCTTTTTATCCATCCTGTTGTGGTAAGGGAGAATGAAATGGCATGGTCTGTGTGGCAAGGGCATGTACTCTACCGAGCAGCAGACAGCAACAGTATGACAGAAGCTACAGGGGGCTTTGGTGGAATACCAAGTCATATGCATAGATCAGCGATTGTAAGAGAAAAAGAAAGCAAGCAGGCAACCAGTTGAATACAAAAATCAAATAGATGATATATAGGACAGCAGTTCTCATGAAGAAGCAGCTGCCTTATTCAGCAACAAAACCACCACAATTTTGCATTTGATCTCGAATCTTGTTGGAGGTCAGATAAAGCTCTCAATGAAGCCAGTCACCCACATTCCACTAATCACCTTGGTTATCTTCATCAAAGCTTTTTCAGTGGTTAAGTGAAAAGACTGATTTTCAGGTCTGTTCGGTTTTATTTTCTAGTAAACTCCACCCCACCCTGCAGATTGTCTATTTGCCAATAAAAATGGAGGAGTTAATTATAAGGATTATCAACAAAGTCAAGCAGGACTGGAAAAATCCGTGTTGGCTGTTAGAAGTGCAATAATCTCATGATAACATGTCACTGGTAGGCTGTACAATTATCATTTCCAGCTACCTGCGGCCAAGTCAGGAGGGAGAAAGCAGCTCATGCATATGAGGTCGTGAGAAGAGGGGAGCTCTCCCTAGGAAGTATGCTGACATTACGCATGCGGTGTCCTGTGAAAGAATCAATGACAACCAGATTCTTATGCCATTTGTGCATATTATTTATAGACTAGACTAGACTTAGACTAGAATATTTTCAGTTGGAAGGGACCTATAATGATCAGCTAATCAAACTGAGGAAGAGCTCTGCCTGTTTCTGTGTATGCTGTAGTGAATCATTTCTCTTACAAAGGACCTTGATGGCAAATTGAAAGAGGCACATGTTACTATATTACAACAAAACTGAAGGTATATGCAGCTTTAGGAGCCTTCAGAACTTCCATGGCTATACATTCTGTACAAAGTCAGTCCCTCCTCGTCTTTGAGAGCTCCAGTCATTCTGTTGCCACTCTCTAATAAACAGCCCAGTAATAATATATATTTATTTACCAAAGACGAGTGTTCAGAGTTAGTTAGGTACAGTAAAGTCGGCAAATTTGAAAATTGTGATTAAGTTCAGTGCATTATCACTTTTAGATAATTTAGTAAAGAGGAGCTTGCCCTTGCTTTCAAACATGAAAGTTCTGTCAATAGAGGAACTAGAGAAAAAAAAAAAGATGTTTTTCTATGCTTCTAGACCTCTGGCGCTTTCTAAATATTCATTTGGAAACTATTTTTTGATTTTTCTCCATATTATTCACCAATACAATTAATTATTCATTAGCTTTCCAGTGCTGATGTCACCTAACATTTTAAAAATAAAGAGCATTGACTACAGCTGTTTTCTGTGAAGGCAAGTTAAATTTATTATATCTGCCTTTTTAACAATTGACTGATAAAAAGAGCACAAAACTCATCATTTTCAAAGCTGTCAACTGTTACTCCACTGGTTTAATTTTCTCTGCCCTTCAGGTCTGCCTTATCCTTCTGCAGAGTCACCTGATGCTGCTGTGGCAATGAGCTGAGCCTGAGCTCACATCAGCTGATGGTGGTTGACAGCACAACTGTACTGTCACACAACTGTCTGATGGTTGACAGCACAACTGTCTCAGGTGGTGCCAGGTATCTACAAAAATGTTTTTACAGTCTGGTATGTCCCAACTCTGGAATGAGTATCAAACCTTATTTTAGAAGTACTGTTTGAGGGTTTAATTAATCTGTAATAAAGTGTGTATCTGTTATCAGATGTATATGTATCATATCAATATTTTTATATGTTATTTTATTATTATTCTTCCCCCCACCCCACCCCCCCATTAATATAATCTAGTTCCATACAGGTATTCAGCATCAGGCTGAAGTGTTTGAGATCTTGTCCATTTGCTGCTAAAAATAAACAGACAACGGTGAAAAGGCTAGAAGAGCAACCAGAATATGAGTTTTTTTGTCTTCTACCTGCAGATTTGAGACTGCTGTTTGACTAAAATATTCAGCCAGTAAATCCTTCACAATCCTTCCTAATAAATTCTTCCCAATGTGCTTATATAGTCCCAGGAAAGGAAATGCTGTACTACTCAAGAAAACAAAAGGTTTTTACTACATATAACAATATAAAATAAATCTATCAAACCTACTTTTTAGTGCCTATTAACTAAAGAGAGGCAACGGACTCTTGGCAATGCCAATTAAATTAATTAAGTCATGTAGAATCATATTCCAGCATTTGATCTCTTTCTGTACCTGTCTTGCTGAAGGATCAGATGTGGAATTAGCATGCGTAAATTTCTCTCCCTCATTTTTGTCTAGTAAAGACAGGCTTATTCCAAAAGGGATTATCACCCCCAAAAGTTAAAGAAGATTCTCCAACTATTGCAGGCTTTGCAGTAATGAAATTGTTAAACTGTTGAGCATTGGGTGATCCTGCCAACTGTAGTCCAAACGGTGTTACCCTGGGAAGGATCTGCCTTTATTTGCTATTAGATCCAGTGGCATCCTTACAAAAGCAGGTGATACTCTTCCCACCTGCTTCTGGAGAACTTTCCTCAGTAACAGCAAAGCTACACATTGTGTCTGCTGTTTTAATTGCTGAAAGAGGGGCAATTGTATACCATTGCTCAATTTTACCCACTTAGTTTTGGTGTGATTTTATAACCAGTACCCACTGCTGCTTGAACTGTCATTCTCACTGGTACAGCTCAGGAAAACGGGAGGAAGACACTTCTTTAATGGACTTTCAGTATTACTGTTGGTTTTAACTGTCCTTTTCCATTGTGGATTTTTGGTACACAGGTGGGATGTTTTGTACTCTGTGTATCTGCAAGAGAGAATTAACTTTCCAGACATTAACAAAATAAGTTTGTAATCTTCCTTTTTTTTTTTTTTTCTTTTTATTGGACTTTATGAAAGTGACTACATCAGAGCTTTGCAATTTGTGATTAGAAATCTGCAAGCCTTATGCAGTGGTGTCTACTTCCTTTAGATATTAAGCTTATTTCAGCAGCAGTTGACTCCCTTACAATCTCTGTTATGACTGTGAAGTTTAGGAAATGACTGACCAAAGTAATATTTCTTTTAAGGTTTTGGTGACATTTCAGAATGACTAGAGCATGGTAAGAAAACACCAGGTGTTATGCAGGGTGAAATATCCTTGTCATTTATTTGAGAACAAACTTTCCAGTACTAATAAAGCACTCAGGTCTACACAAGAAGTACATTGTTGTCACCAAAAATAAAAATAATATTAAGCAAAATCTTCACAGAGTAAATGTAGTATTTATTAAAATTTCACTGAATTTTGCTGAGGGTGAGTTTGTTCTAATGTAACCTGAGTGAAGAACTCAGCAGGTGTGGTTTTCCTTTCCCCGAGGGCTGGCTAGGATGGACTGACAGTGGCAGGCCAAGATTGTTAGTCCTGCCCTGCCCTTTGTCAACACTGTTCACACACATAAAAACATACTAAGAACATTTGCAATATTTAGCAGATTCTGAGCGGTAACAGGACATTGATTGCTGAAGAGAAATTGCTGAGCAACACTCACTATCTTACAGCCAGAAAATATCCTAAACAAACCTACATTCTCTGAAGAGGTGTCCTGCAGTCAAAAACATCTTGGAGCAAAGACCAACAAATAATGTAAATATTAAATAAGATTTTGCAATTACAGTCAAAGTTACACATTGGGACTTATTCTGAAAATAAGCTTCCTATGAAAATAAGAAATGTCTAATTAGTAACAGCTTCTTTATTAAGGGATGTTCTGTAGAGAGCTGTGCACTTTTGGGTCATAAAATGATAAGCCTCTTTAGACATTTCTACACATTATTTCCCAAAGGACTCCATAAAGCATGTAAGATCCAGTGAAGACTTCCCCTGGCTAATTTTTTTTCATCTAATCCTTAATACTGTAAAGAAAGGGACATTTTCTTCCTGGTTTCAGTTGGCTTTGGATGTGGTTTACTGGAGGCACCACCTTTTGTTTTATCCTTTCCTTGGGTTCTCTGTGTTATGTGTTGAAATCTGCTTTTTGAAACATATAAATATGACCTTCTTTTTAAATTATTATTTAATCTGACATCATGGTCCAGATTTTCAGTCTGGCCAAGTAAAAGCCCCATAGACTCTCTTTTTTATAACAGTATCTGCACTCTGCCAACCTCACCACTGGGACAAAAGAATGTTCTGATAAGTCTTTGAAAATCATACATCATTTGAAATAGCTTAGGAGTAACCATTTTCTCCTGAGATGCTCTGCTGGGGTCTCTGAAAGCCCTGTGCAGTGGTTCAGTGTCCACCGCCAGACCTTAGCTGTAGGCTCAAGGGCCAGAGAGAAACTCAAAATGTGAGGAGGGCTTTGTGGTGAAGTGGATGTCCCTGTAATGGGCTCAGGGCCAAGGACACTGGTGATGACAGCGTAAGGCAAGGGAGCAGCAGGAAACTGAATGCACCTTTCTGCTGTGGCCACTTTGAAAACAGCCTACAGAAGAAGAGCATGTGGGCAAGGGAAGAGACATCCACGGGAAAAGGGAGTCACCAAGATCTAGCGGCATGCTCAGACAAAAGATCAAATTCACATATGACATGTTTGAGGGGGGTTTTCCTACAGCTTTGTTCTGTTTGCAGTAAAAATGTATCCTATTGCTGATCATTCTTTCCAACTTTTAGACAAGGAAGTCAGTGCAATCTGCAATTATTTAATAAAGCTCTAGAAAATTCATTGGATGGGGTGGATGTGTAGATGAGGCTTATCCACAATTTACAAAGTGGAAAACTTGAGTGGTTTGAGTCAAAGACTCACTGAGAATATGATCCTGAGCTCCATCTTTTCTAGGCCTAAGTATGGGGTTTTTTGTTATTATTGCCTTATCAAATACTAATTACCGAACCTATTTCAAAAGGAGCAACAATCCATATACTCATGGGGAAATCAACAATGTGTTTTTTTCCAAAATACAGATGTATAAGAGAGTAGAATTAGAAACATCAAAGCCAGGACATCGCAGAGGCCAGGGGCTGGTGGGTGCCAGGAATGTCAGGGTCTCTCTGCAGAGTGACAGGGCAGGACCTGGCAGCCAGGACCACCCCACTGCCCCATCCAGGGAGCAGGGCAGCTACGGGGGCACCAGGGGCAGCCTGAGGCACCAGGCATCTTGATGCCAGGGGGAGGATTGGCAAGGGCACCTATGGGTGCCCATCAAATAGTCCTCCTGTCACACTGATGCTGCTTTAAAAGAAACCATGTTGTTGGGTTTTTTTTTTTTAAAAAAATGAATGCTCCATTTTGACTTATTTCAAAGTGATAGAAGCCTTAAGAGACATGATCTAATATAGTAACTTGAAAATGAAAAATAATGTTTCCTGTCTGGTCAAACGAAACATTTCATTTGGCCTGAAATGGAACAAAACATTTTTTCTTGAGTCAACAAAATATTTTGTGTTGACACAAACCAATTTTTTTGTTTCAATTTTTTGGTTCAGCTAAAATACCAAAAAAAAAAAAATGATCATTATTCATAGTGATCTAGTCTTTCTCCTCTGCCTGCCAAACTACAGATCTGATGACATTTGTAATAATTTAAATGAAATTATATAATGCATTCTGGCATACTGGAGCTCTGCCATGTATTTATGGCTTTCTTTCATTACTGACCTTGTCTGGACTGGAATTACCAACAGAAAGCACAACCATTACCATCTCTTGATTTATCCAGGCTTCAAATCAGAAGATTTGTGCTGAGCTGTTGAATCATCTGAATAAAATAACAAAACTCAAAACCAGATAAACTTAACTTTTGGGGTCTTTAAAGTACTTTTATTTGTATTATGATAATATATAGCAGTCTGATTAATGAACTAAGTATCTATAATACCAGCTGCTGGCAGCATAGTCCCTAAAGCTGGTATTTCCCACTCAAACCAATGCTCCATAACTTTTCAAGTAATTAACAAAAGAACAGGTGATAATTATGAGATTATTTGTATGGTTCCCAGTACTGCTGCAGAAATTGTACTGAGTTGTTTTGAAATTTGCTGTCTGGACTATTGGACTGAAGAATGCTTATCCTTGAATTTGTGCATTCTTTATTAGGTTTGTATTATATTGAAGTCAAAATACATACATATGGGTGCCAACCAGTTTCAAAGCCTTCTGAGTTAACAGATCACAGAGTTTAAACATGATTAGGTAGTGTCAGGGTCCTAGAATGTAAAAAATACTCACAAGCTCTTTTCCTGCTAGCATCAGGCCACCTAACCTGGGATCTACTGCATGCACTACCATTTTAAATCGATGTGTTTTCACTTCACTGAACCAGAGCAGAATAAATCCTTCCAGAAGCCATGTTTCAAATTAAGATTCAGTTTCTGCAGTGTTTACATATAAGATTAAATTGAGGGCTTTTTTTTTTCTGATTAGAAGTCTTGACCCCAGCTTCTAAGAACAAGACAAGAAGAATGGAAAGATTTCTATAGTGTTGAAAAAAGCATGCACACTGACGTCCCTTATTTTTGGTTATAAACATGTCAACCCAAATGAAGAGCTCAAAGGAATTTGAAGATTACTCTTTGGCAACTTCTGTTTTGATTTGAAACTTCAAATGAAACATTCCTTTTGCAGTATGAAAGGGTTAAGAAAGAAAATTTTGTCTCTAACCCATGTTTAAATGTTTACGAATGGTTTGAAAAGAAGGAAGGTGAGGAAGTTGTCTCAATGGGTATTCTCATAGTCTGCATGAAAAATTTAATAGCACACTTTATTCATTTTCCAATGCTTCACAATCTCATATCTGTCATGCAATGAGATTGTGAAGTCACCAGGTGACTGATTATGATTAGAAAGATTGTCCTGGTTTCAGTCAGGACGAAGCTAATTTGTCTTCAGCAGTTCCTGTGTTTTGGATTTAGTAGGTGAAAAATGGTAATAGTACACTAATGTTGTTGGCTGCTGTTAAACAATCAAGGACATTTTGCAGTTCCCCAAGTTTTGTTGATGTGCAGGTGAAAAAACCTGGGACGGGTAGAGCCACAGTAGATGATCCAGACTGGCCAAAGAGAGTATTCCATACCATAGATGTCATGCCTGTAAGTGAGGGTAGGTCATTGCCCCCCTTCTTCTTGTTCCTTGTTCAGTTCATGTTCTGTTCATGTTTCCTTCTTGTTACTCTATTTTTCTGGGGTTTTTTTGTTTGTTTGGGCCTGTTTTTTCATTCGTTCGTCTGTTCATTCCCTCACTCGCTTTCTCTGGAACTTGCTGCTCTGGGATGCCTGCTGGTGAATATCCCTGCTCCCTGCCTGCTGCTTGGGACGGGCTGTGTCGGTCCTCAGGTGGGGAGAAATTGCGCATTGTTCATTTTATATATTCTATTATCCTTATATATTATTATTATCGATCAGTAATATATTTTTATCTTTTTCTTTGCTGTCCTGGTGAACTGTTTTTATCTCAAACCATGAGTTCTCTCTCTCTTTAATTCTCCTCCTCACCCAACTGCGGGGGTGGGGTGGAGCAGCAAGCAGCTGTGTCATCCAGTTACCATGTGCAGTTAAATCACAACAAAGATGTATGTAATACTGTTTTGTTTCAGAGGGAAGGGAAGGGAAGGGAAGGGAAGGGAAGGGAAGGGAAGGGAAGGGTTAATGCTGGTTTACAAAATCTTTTTTTTTTTTTTTAATTTGACTCTGGCATACCCTAGCCCTAACAGTAAAGAAACATCCCACATGACAGTGATAGCACAGTTAGCGTGCTGCTGATTGGAAACCAGTATGATTTCTGACACCAGTTGTACAAGAGTTCAGTGTCAGAGATTTGTAATCCAATTTAAATCCTGCTTTAAAACTCTCTTAATAGTCAACAGAAAACCAGTACTGTTTAATATTTTAAAAAAATGTTTAATGTTTGAACAGTAACGTTCTTTTTCTGCATGGTAAAATAGGTGGAAGAATTGTTTAGAGTACTTTAGGGAGCAATAACAAGAAGTAATGAGGTAAAAATCAGTGAAAGAAAAATGGAGGATGAAAACTAGACAAAATATGTAACTGTGGTCAATTATAACATGAAAGAGTTTCTAGAGAGTCAGGAGAAATGGCAGCACTGGGGTTCATCACATTTAAGCTAGATACAGTAGCTAGAGATGTCCTATACAGTATAATTCTATTTGAATGGTAAGAGGAATCAACTTGACATACTCTTTAGCAAGTCTGGGGCTTCTTTCATGTCTTTGAAGTTTGATTTCAGTCCCAGGATCAACATAAGTTTCATCAACATTTGCAATTTGGTAAACTGGGGAGATTTTTCTCTCCTAAATGCTCCATGTTCATGCATACGGTGTCAGCACTACAGAGGAGTCCTTAGCATTGCCCAAGCCTTAGATTACTCAAAGTATTTAATGTTCATCGCTACTTAATCTTTCAGAATGAGATTTTTAAAATGGTATAACCCCAGAATTTCAAAGGAAATTCAGTGTTTGACTTCCCTGAACAGTGTTGAAAATCTCTTTTTAAGTAGAGGAGTGACAGTGACAAGTGGCCCTGGCAAACTACAAAACTCAGGCTCAAGCCCATCCTCTGGTGTGCTTGCCTGCCCTTGTCTATTATAGCTCTTCCATTGTGTGGGGCAAGGAGGTAAACAGATCTCTAAATGATGTCTTAACACACAGTTTGGTAATCTGTGTGACTGAACAAACAACTGCCAGGTATACCCTTCTACTTCAGTAAATATTGACATTCTGTTTTTATCACCGTGGTGCATTGTAATTCATCACAATCATCCTGCTTTTCAGAAATCTGTGCCAGTCATTCAGTCCTCAGTCCATACCATTTACATCTTAAAAAAAATTATCTTAATCTGTCTGGTTCATTAAATTGCCTGACATTAGGGTCTGGGATTTTTCTCATTTTATGGTCAATACAAATTTCTCAGGAGTGCTTCCAATTGACTTGGGACTCTTTTTGGGTCTTTTTTTCACCCCTTTCCTCTTGCTTTTCAGTTTGTGGTGAGCTCTCAACAGGATGAGTTACAAGTGGTTTGGGCTTGTTTTGTTTTATTCTGCTTTCCAAACATGTACAACATTACAGAAACTTGGCTCTGGCCTTAATTATTACCATTTAACATATTCAAATGTGCCATCCTCCACATAGGGCATTAGAAAAAAGATATTACCTATGCTGTAAATGGTGCTTTCAGGGATCACAATAGGTTCTCACTATTTTTACTTCTCTACTGGATCATTTATACTATCCATACATATTTTTAGCTTTTCATGGCAGAGTCCTGTTTTGTCACTATATTTATGGCCCAGCTAATCACTTCAACAGTTGTTCTCCTTTCAAGGTGGATGATTTTCTCTAACCAAATTTAAACATTTGCTTTGTTAATGATCATGAAATCTTGTGTGATAAATAATAGGTTCTCTTAGTTCTTCACTGTTCTTTAATCCTTGCTGGAGATACTAGTTTACTGTAGGTGGAAATGAAGACACCAACATTTTCAACCTTGCAGTAGTGATTAGTAGCTTTTCTTGTCACTGTGAAATGCCTCAAATTTCTCTTAAGTGTGTTACCCTCAAATTAGGTGTTAGGCAATTATAGCCCACTGGAAGGCTGAATCTGAAGATTTTGTTACGGATAGGACTTTAAGACAAGGCTTCTTACTTTCACTGGACAACACAGAAGATGCCTCCAGCCTTATATTTTTTAGATTATTTTTTCACATCTCCTTTCAGTTGCAACCAGAAACCACAGCTGCTGCATAAAGAGGGACAAGCACATTATTTAAGAGTAGGGTTGTGTCATGGTTTAACGCCAGCAAGCAACTAAGCACCACGCAGCTGCTCGCTCACTCCTCCCCAGTGGGATGGGGGAGAGAAGCGAATCGTAAAAGTGAGAAAACTTGTAGGTTAAGGTAAAGACAGCTTAATAGGTAAAGCAAAAGCCTCACATGCAAGCAAAGCAAACCAAGGGATTCATTCACTCCTTCCCCTGGGCAGGCAGGTGTCCAGCCATCTCCAGGGGAGCCGGGCTCCATCATGCAGAACGGTTACCTGGGAAGACAAATGCCATCACTCTGAATGTCCCTTCCTTCTTTTCCCCCCACCTTTATATGCTGAACATAACATCAGCTGTCCTGTCTGTGTCCCCTCCCAGCTCCTTGTGCCCCCCAGCCTCCTCGCTGGTGGGGTGGGGTGAGGAGCAGAAAAGGCCTCGGCTCTGTGTAAGCCCTGCTCAGCAGCAACAAAAACTTCCCTGTGTTATCCACACTGTTTCTACCACAGATCCAAAACATAACCCCATACTAACTACCATGAAGAAAATTAACCTTATCCTAGCCAAAACCAACAAAGGATAAAATCTTAATTTTGAATCTGTGTGCTTCTTAAATGAAGATCTTTGAGTAAAGGAGAATTTATTGTAGTCAAAGTTTATTTGTCCTCTTCCCCTGTTACGTACCTCTTTAATTATTTTACCTCTGTTTGGATTTAGCATGTGAATATTCGCTTCTTTCTCCTGAGTATAAAATTAGTCTCACTATTACCTTATTCTCTCTTATTATTATGAGATAATACTTACTGAAAGGCAAAACCCATCCTGACAGATCCCCGGACATGGAACTACATACTGACTCATGTGTGAGTCAGAAATATATTCAAGTGGAGGTTTTCAGAGGTACAAATTGGATGTTTTGGGTTGGAAATCATGAACTGAAGAAAGCTGCCTTTGAATATTTTAGCTTCCCACATGTAAGGGATGTACTCAAATGGAGTTCATGGAGACTCTACTCCTCTTTATGGCAGGAAAATTTAACATCACAGAGTCTGTAATGGGACAGTGAAGGCAATAAAGAGAAGGATTTTTTAGTCTTTTTTGGATTTCTGTACACTAACTTTTCTCCATTTCTACTAGCACAGCCATTGCCATGGTGATGCAGATACAGTTGAACCTGATCCCTCTCTCTTACTCTGTTGTGAATCGTTTGCACTGTAATGGTATGGGCAGAGCAAAGGAAGAAACAGTGGTACCTCCAGATGTCTTCTGCAGCACATAGCAAACTATCCCAGGTAATGTCACCGTCCTCAGGAATGTCAAGGGTGCAGAGCACGTCCTCCTGGAGAGGTTGAAATGCTGACCTCCACTTTTCTCCCTCCTCGGGGGTCACCATGTTGTAGAGAACAGCCTTCTGAAAGGCAAGAGAAGAGAAGAGCAAGCATTTCCCTCTCCCAGCTGGGCTTCTGTGAAATCTGATTTTCCCCTGTATGATGCTGCAATCATGTGTATGAAGCTGAATAGCTGGCAAAGGGAAAGTGCCTGCTCTCCATATCCACTGCCCACTCCTGAAAGGGAATTCTCCCCACCAAAATGATCGTCCTTCCTAGAAGTAGCAAAGGCTGGCCTGGGATGAGGTGCAATTACAGTGGCTTGTTCAACAGAGAAGAAACTTGCCCACTGTGCCAGCATCTTATGCAAGAAAAGAGTACTGAT
>KL280004.1:7273-37236 GCA_000699545.1 Podiceps cristatus | reverse complement strand
GGAAGGAAAACAGAAAAAAACCCCTTCTAAGGTTTTATGCACAAAGCAACCCTTTCCTCTCGTGCCTAGTCAGACAAAAACCATCATCTACATACATTTCTGTGCCAACAGCCTCCCACAGACAGTGAGGAACAATATATATGATTCATCATCACTTAAGGGTATGCAGTGTAGCAAACCAAAATAATGGAAAGAAACCTTCTAAAAAGCTGAGTTTCCTGCTACTTTCCCCAACACCATCAATAAGACCTTTTCCCACCAGTAAGATTATACAAAATAATTACTTATGGAGCTGATAAATATTGCTTTCTAATCACACACTCAAGAGGGAAATATATCTTCTTCAAAACCCCATTACCTCCACTGCCTCTGTTCCTGTTGTTTAGCTATCTAAGCAATACTTTTAAGCAAGGCTTAAAATATTTTTTCTAAATATATATATATTACTATGTGTCTGAAAAAAATCTCGAACATGGTAGTGTGTCCTGCTACCACACAGGTGCAATAGGAAAAGACTGAGAAACAGTAGAGACTGGTAGCCCCTTGGGCAAGCAGGGAAGGAATAGGAAAAGCTATGCAGGGGTTGCAAATTAATCCAGAGAGGTGCTGTCAGTAAGCTGCTTTTCCATCACCAGTCTATTCTCTGAATGCAGCCTTGTCTTGTTTAAATATTTTGTGTAGCTGGAACAGCATCAGATATGGTCACACGCACAAAACACACACGCGTGCACGCACATAGCTGTGTGTGTGGTGTGCCTTGGACTGAGACATCCATGACATGCCAAACCAGGGAACAGCCTTCAAGTTTACAGGTGTTCATGCCAAGCATGGAGGTAAGTATACAATGAAAAGCCCTTTGTCTTGTTTCAGTGATGGCAGTGGTGATTGCCTCTCAGTAAAGGAAAGCTTGCATCCATCTTAATCGATACACCCCGCCATCTCAAGAAAAGCTGGAGCACTGTAATGCTCCTGGCCATTTCAGACTCCTGGCAGGTTCTACCAGACCCCTTTTGAGCAGCAGAAACAAGCGGGTGAAAGCACAGCATAAACACTCCGTAATAACGAATGCCAGAACGGGGAAGGAACGAGAGAGAGGCAGCAATTACAACAGCAATAAAATGTCAAAGGGAACAAGTTTTGAAACAAAAGAAAAATAGGTCAGGCTTTATCTTTATGGGAGTCTGCAACAATGTAAGTGACATCTGAAAGAAGTTTTATTTGAATTGCTCTAGGCACTGTGTTATTTCACAGTGGATTGTTTCTCCAGTCAGATTTTAATTCTGTCCTGTTTTCCAAACCTTCAAAAGACATCCCTCTAGGAGCATTTTCAGAAATAGCAGCTGTTTGGTTAAAGTCACAAACAGCCACAATGTTTCTTGCCTCCAAATGAATGGGGATGCATGAGTCAATCCCCGCGATGTGTGATGCTGGTACCAGTGCACCATTGTTTCACAGTGCTAGGTTTCTTTATCCATGGGATGAAATCTTCACAAAAACAAGTTTTTACCATGCATTTTCAAGGACCATTGTTACCTCCAATGATGCTCTGTAGCCAGTGGTTTATAGACTATCTTGCAGTGAATATTCTTCGAATGTACAGATATGCCTGCAAGGTCAGTGCCTTCAAAATAACAATTATAGTTCTGATGGTAAACCTTCATTTTTATCTTGAGGGAAAAAAGGGAATCTGGTTTGGATTACAGTTTATCACTAAGCAATGTGTTACTTTCAACTCTTATTACAATTCATTTGTTATTAATATGTATGTCATCAATATGTATGTACATACCTTGGATGTACGTACATACTGGGGAGCGAGAGGCTGGAGAGCAGCCCTGTAGAAAGGGATCTGGGGGTTCTGGTCAGTGGCAAGTTGAACGTGAGCCAACAGCGTGCCCTGGCAGCCAAGAGGACCAACGGTGCCCTGGGGTGCATCGAGCACAGCATTGCTGGTCGGTCAAGGGAGGGGATTGTCCCACTTTCTTGTGTACTGCGTGCAGTTTTGGGTGCCACAGTACAAAAAGGATATAAAGCTACTGGAGAGTGTCCAGAGGAGGGCCACGAGGTTGGTGGAGGGTTTAGAAGGAAAGCTGTATGAGGACCAGCTAAAGTCACTTGGTCTCTTCAGCCTCAAGAAGACTGAGGGGAGACCTCATTGTGGTCTACAGCTTCCTCACAAGGGGAGGGGGAAGAGCAGGCACTGATCTCTTCTCTCTGATGACAAATGTCAGGACATGGGGTGATGGCAGGAAGATGCACCAGGGGAAGTTTTGGTTGGATATTAGAAGGAGGTTCTTCACCCAGAGGGTGGTGGAGCACTGGAACAGGATCCCCAGGGAAGCAGTCACGGCACCAAGCCTGACAGTATTCAAGAAGCATTTGGACAACACCCTCAGAGACATGGTGTGAACCTTGGGGTTGTCCTATGCGGGGACAGGAGTTGGACTCGATGATCCTCGTGGGCCCCTTCCAACTCAGGACATTATATAATTCTATGATTCCATGAATATACCAGAAAATCTTCTGAAACTGTTGAAAATTGAGGTAAGCCTCCATGGTTTACATGGGGCCAGAGTTTCACTCCTTTGTGATCTAATATGTTCATTGTCTCTAGGTTAATAAGTCTTTGTTTCACTTCTACACATAATTTTTTACTTTTTTCCCCAAGGTTTTTTGTCCTTTTTGACTGGAACATGTAACATTTGTTTGAACTAGAATTTCTGAAAAAAACTAAATATGATGTCTCTTCCTTTATAATTTCCCAGATCAATACCTTTGTTACTTGATTAACAAACTCTGCTAACTCATGCCTTCTCACTCAGTGCAATTTCTTTGGGAAAGGCTGGGTGGAGAAAAGTGCTACTATTTTACGCAAGCCATTTGTCCTTTTTGTCCTCCAACCAGCAGCCCATAAACAATTCATTAACTTACAATAAAAAGCTAATTAGAGGGATACTTTTTCACCTCTGTAACAGTTGCAAACTTACCTCCTCCACTAAGACAGATAAAACAAGACAATGAATGTATAACATTGACTGAGAACAAAAATATCTCTGAGGAAGTGTACCAACTGCTATTTGTTTACATTGGTGAAAGCAGTGCATTACTTGCTTTTGACCCACTTCACATCTTTCTCCGCTCTAAATAATTTCTAGTACCTAATGGCAATTACTGATACTTCAGATTTTACAAGATAAAGCTACCCAGCATAAAAGCCAAATAAACTTGACAGTGGTAATGCTCCTTCCTCTTCCTCATAGACAAAGGAAATCTCAGCAGTACAAAAGTCTCCCTTCTAATGAAAAAGTCCTGTGTGACCCTGTCTGGGGTAGTGCTACAGTACTCTAACCCATTGAAGGAGATAAATTATGTTCTCTGAGATGAACTATAGGATTTCCTTTACATTCATTCTACATGGTATGTAACAAATATTTGAAAAATCATCTCCATTTACGTTATATGAATTCAGCCATTATACCACAGTAAACTTTGTTGTAGTCTACGGTGATCTATGGTCTATGGTAATCAGCTTTAGAAGGTCCAAACCAAACAAACAAGAAAAAGAACAGAAACAAAAAGGCCTTATAGTATTTTAAGAGCCCATCCAAATACAAAATCAATCACATAATCACAGCTCACGATCATAATCCTCCACAAAATGAGGCTAATTAGTCTTCTGTCTTTCTGTATAGTGTGACATTCCTTCTGTTGCTCAGAATCTTGCCAGGCTTCTCTTCTTAACAATTTACTTAGATTTCTGTAAAATAAAAAAGTATTGGGTGAAAAACCATATGACCCAATTTAAAATCTTGGATACTAGAAATATTACATCTTTTCTCTCTCTCTTTGTCTTGTTGGGTTTTTTCCCCCAGTTCATCTTAATTAAGAACATTACTCAGCACTGGTACACTCCTAACTGTGAGACCGTGCCTGTGCCTGGTGAAAAGTATGGTTCTTGTGTCATGGTTATACACCTCTCCCTGATCTGACAAATAGGCATCCTAAACTCAAATCTGACATCAAACTATATGGGTCTTTATGTTCCTAGAAACTAGGTTTGATAGTTTCTTTTGAAAGGATTATTTAACCTCCAAACCAGTGAAATTTAAGTATTTACGTGGTCATTGGAAAAAGGTATTGACACAAGGCAACAAGGAATTGGGGAACTTGAGCTGGCTGTTCCACAGGCTTTGCTAGACATCCGTTTTCAGGTAGATGCTGCCTTCCAGCTAAATTTCAGAGAAAGCTGATAGGTATACTTAAATTTTGTCCTGTGGATAACTGACTTTCAATGCATACAACTTCTATGGTACAACCCTTCATGGCAGACTGGTAATTTTCACTAAGGGAACTCATTTTAGGGGCTCTTTTCACTATTTGTCTTCCTAAGCTGCCACTTCGAAACTTCTTCCTTCTAAGCAGTTCAAGCCTTTTTGTTTTCTTTCACTCTTCCCTCTTACTAAAGCAATCTCGAAGACAGACACTCCTGCAAAGAGAATAGAGCTGGTATGAAATGTTACAGCTTGTTGCTGTGGTAAGTTTATGTATGCGCATGACACATGCTTTCCCCTGACAACTGCTGTCATATCTGCTCAGTTTGATAGTCAAAATAATGTTTTTATTACATTGTGCTTTGCAGATTAATCTGAATTTAGGAGAATCGAACTGACTTTATTTGCTTTGTTCAACAGCAGCACTATCAAGATACTACAAAACATGTTCAACTTCGGGAATTATGGTTGTTGAAGATGTGAGGATCTGATAGAAGGCAGCTTGACTTTGACTAAGCTAAATTGCCCCTGTAGGGCTTATATTAGCTGAAAAAACATAACAGTGAATTCAGGGAGGCTCTGTACACAGTGCATACACAATATTCCATTTCACTAACTTTTCTTCTTGATAGATTAAAGAGAAATATGAAATATTTGCTGCAAAGCAATTTGAGACTTCAGATTTTTCATATACTCTGCAAAATTCAGAGTTAATTCATTTATGTCGCAAATACCACTAGGGTTTATGTGAACTTCCTTTAAAAAGGTATTTGAAAGCTGTATCTTTTTCAAAGGCAGATTTTCCTACTGTTAATGTACATATGCAAAATGGACACTTTGGGGCACTTTTCCTGCAGATTCATTGAAAGGAGAAGGTAGGAATCCAGCTAGGAGGGAAAAAGAAATGGGGAAGTGTGTTTATGAAGATGTTCCTGTGTAGAAGTTTTTTCTGACAAGAATTTCTTCTTGCACAATCACAATTCCTTTTTTGTTTGTTTGTTTTTTCTTTTTTCTTTTTTCATTTTTCTTTTTCCTTTTTCTCTTTTCCTTCTTTCTTATTTCCTTTTTTTTTTTTTTTTTTTTACATAAACTGCTCACTTCCTGTGATAAATTAAAGTTTGGAATATTTTATCTTGTCACTCTGGCTTAACCAGTGCAGATATTGATCTAAATACAATGCTTCAGTGTTACTGAGCAGCCTGAAGCAAGACACAGACACTCGTGGAATAGCAAGGGTTTCAAGGGCTTGAATATGTCTCTTTCATCTTGTTACTGTAAGGCATGATATAGGTACCTACCTTGCTATCTCCAAACCCCATTATCAAAGTCATCCCACTAAGAGAAGGCTGCTTTTCAATGTCATTTTAGGAAATTATATTAAGAACCTTTGATAGTAAATGAAGGGGGGACCAACTATCAGCATCTTGAGACTGCTTTTACAGAGAACAAAAGAAGCATCTGTGAGTGATCCTATATGAGATATCAAAGGGAACTTTTCCCAACCAGTAGAGGATCATAGGAAAAAGAGGAAATAGGGAAATGGCAGCTTCTATTTACTAAACTACGACAGAGAGCTACTTTCAAATAACACCTAGGACTGCTTAACGCATCACAGTCTCCCACTGAAATACATCAGGGTAAAATGTGCCATAATATGCATGGAAACTTCTTGTTTATTTGTTTACCTTCTAACTTCATTCATTTTACCTGCTTGGAGGAATCAAGAGCTGCAATCTGGGAAAGAAGATACCTTGAAATATGATTAAATCAGTAGCTTCCTGAGAATGGATTTCTTAGTTTGCTGCTACCTGGCAATTAAGAAAAATGTGGTCATGGGCTTGTTTTGAAAAACTCAGTCAGTATCAAATACCATTTTCTTTGCCTTCAGATTAGAGAAATGGATGCATTTGTTTCTTTTCTGCACTATTTTCCAGCTGAAAAACCCTCTCTTCCTAGCTGTCGACAATGTCACTTCCCCTTTTCCCTGTGATGGGTTTCTACTCCTTCTTATTTTGAAACAGAGGTGCTAATTAATCTTCCCACATTCAAGCACTGCAAACATATTTCAATTTCAAATGAGATAAGACCCACGCTTGAAACGCCCACACTTACAATTTTAGATAGCTTTGTACCACATATTGTAACTGGCCTGAATTTTCTTCATGACATTGACATTATCAACAATGAGCTTGTAAAGCTTTATATCTAATAGGCAGCCTCTACATAATAGCTCACCAAATCATATGGGAGTTAGAGAGTTGGAAATGTACAAGAAAGAGAAAATTAAGAAAACCAATTACTGTTAGTCTGAATTCTGGGCTCCTGCTTTTCAATATCCACATACATTAGCCTATTCAGATGCATGCCACTCACTTAATTTTCCAAAATCTGCAGGACTGTCATGCCTCATTCAATTATTTACTTAGTTATTTACTTAACTAATATTTAAGGCCAAGAGGCAAAAATTGAAGCTCAGGAAATTCCATTTAAACAGAAGAAAACTCTTTTTTACTATGAAGTTGATGGAGCACTGAAGCATATTGCCCAGAGAGTCTGCGTATTCTCCATCCGTGGAGAAAATCACACCCAAATGGATATTGCTTTGGGCAACCTTGATCCTCCTCTGAGCAGCAGGAGGGCAAGATGATCTCTAGAGGTGTCTGTGACTTGTGAATTATGTTATTTGCTGAACGACTTGCACATTGATTTCAGGGTCTTTCTGGAGTTTTTTTAAGCTCCTGAAGAATAGAACCCTCTTCCCTTCAAGGAAGAATTAAATGTACTCCTTAGTATTCCTTACATCATACATCATTCCTCATTACTTTGTTGACATGAATATTCATAGCAAGGTAACGGCTTAATGGACGGTCCTAATCTGAGCAGCTGAAGACTCCAGTTCTGCTGTACTTGCATTTAAGTATCTGATTTGTTTATTTTCACTGCTGCCCTCTGTTTCTGTCTTCTCCCTTAACCTTCTCATCTGGCAACTTATTATTCATGTTCACGTGGCACTGAGTATCTCAGGTGAGTTCAAGTCTCTGTTGTGCTGGATACTGTAATAGTCCCTGATTTTCCATCCAGCAAACTGACTTCATCCCTTCTCTCATCAGGCTATCCTGTTACACCACAGGAGCTACATACTTTTGTCTGTCTTGTGAATCATTATTGATCAAGACTAGGTCTCAAAACCTAGCCCCAGATATAAACAGAATAAGAGAAAGGAACTGCTAGTGTTACAACACATATGGAGAAGTGAGGTAGAGACAGAGAACATATTTCTGTAAAAGCATGAGGCAAAATCCATCTCCACATTCCTACTCCAGGACCATCACTGCTGGTCAGGCTTATCTCTTGCTTCTTTCCTTCACCAGAATGCAGTGCACTGCCTGTGCTGTTTCCACAGGGTGGGATATTCCCACTCAACACCTGTACTAGTGTAGTATGTACCAGTAAGTGCTTTGCTATGTTTTGGACTGAGCTGTGCTCTCAGTTACAGTGGTATAAATATAGATTAACTCATTAAATCAGTGTTACTGAAGTTAATGAGATCGCATCAAATTCTCATCACGGTCATTCAGAGGAAAATTTAACACCATGACTTTTTTAGTTTTAGAACAGTTTTATTAGACTTCAGTATCACTTTTGCTGCTATGAAGAAAACACTTTACTAAAGGAATAGTAAGATCCATCACCCAAAGTATTTTCAAATGTACCTTCACTTTTTTGTTTTGGTTTGGTTTGTTTTTTAATTCTGGAAAGGGATCCTCTTCATTTCCACGCTCTTATTACTGTTCTGGGCATGATAGCAGTGCCTGTCAATACAGAAATACAAAGTTGTTATGATCTTCAAATTTAGTAAGTCAGTATTCCCCTTCATTAGACAGAAAGCGGTCCAGTCAGGGAATAATAGCAGAATGATATTCTGGTCATAGAGGTTAATCAGTGTTTATTACAAACACTATGGCAGTTGATCCAAATAACTTAGGGTGTGCTTTTAAAGAACGTATTTTATAGTCAGGTAAACTGAGGCATGCAGCAACGATAATTAAGAAGGCCGTACAAAACAGTAAATAAAACGCAGACATTGTAAACAGGTAGAAAGGCTTAGGGCCAGTCATTGGAGCCGCAGGAGCAATATTGCCTTTGTCTGCCTTTGCCCCTATAAGTTACAAGGACAGGTTTGCTGCCTCTGTTCATTGTCATGGCTCTGTTTGTTTGTTTAAATGTCTTCCTGAGTGATTACCCACCTGAACACCGGGCCCAAGAGCTCTCCCTCCAAGACAGAAGGATACCCAGCAGGATAGTCTTAGAAATGGAAAAGGCAGAAGGAAAACGGCGAGTATCTAAAAGTACGCTGGATTTTGAGTGTCTTTTGTTTTGGTGTGTAATTCAGGATGAGATTTCCTAAAGATAGGTTATGATTCTTAATTTAAAGTATTTGTTTATCACTACATATGAAAACAATGAATGCTTCACACACCATCTACTTACATTTTCCCCAAAGGGCTTTGCTTATTTTCAGGAAGAAATGACTCCAAATATCTTGCAGTTTTCTCTAAAATATTTCAGAATTTCACAGTGTCTCTGCTAATGAAGTACAGCATGTGCCCTTGTGATATGCCAAAATGATTCTAACTTGCTGATAGAATCCTCCAATGTTGTGAAAAAATAGCACAAGCTTCTGAAAAAGAAAGGTCCTTTTTGTCTTTGGTCAACAGGCTCAAAGGCTGCAAGAGTTTCTCTTACTGTACTGTTGTAGAAAGTAAGACATGAGAAAGTCACATGGGAATAGATATTCAGACTCTACTATGAGTAGGAAATGGAGAGGAAATGATCTACTGATATTTCAGTTATAACAGCTTACAGTGTCAAGTAATTGACAGCTTCTAAACATCTTCTCCTGGTAGTCTTTAGGTAGCCTTAGGAAGTTCCTTCTTTACGTTTATACCTAAATGCTATAAATTTATTACAGGAGTGGGGCTCAAATGGCTTGCTTTAGACTAATCTCTTGCAGGAGGACTCACAATGTACTTGTTACAACATACATCACAGTATGGACTATAGGTATAATAAGGACAGTAGGAGCAATCATATCATTTTCATTTTTTAATTTATTTTTGTTTGTAAAAAAAACCCCAAAAAAACCCCCCCAAAAACAACATGGAGTTTCTTTGTATTTAGGGCACCCCAAATCTTCAAAGTACAATTACATACATTTGTTAAAAAGGACGCCAACATCAGCCCTGGACCTGGAAAACCAAGGTCCAGGTGCAAAATGATGGATAGATAAAATAACTAGTGCTTATCCCTAATTATGGAGCATCCCTGACAGTGAGTACTTCAGCATTTTATGTTCCCTTTAGGAATTATGAAGGACCACACAGATTGACAGATTTGATTTATTTTGACCCTTGGTATAAGGCCTTCCTAAAATAATATAATTTCCTGTATTTTCCAAGGATTCTCCTATTTATTTGCTTTTCAGTTACCAGGCATGCCATTTTCTGTCTAATTCACCCATGGAGTATGTATATTAAATAACAGATTAATATTCCAGAGTGTATCCTTGGTGCCTGCATAAAGAGGCTAGTTTCCTTAAGCTTATTTTGTTGTCTGTGGAGAGAGGTTTATTTGAGGAGATTCAGAGCACTTGGAGCAGATTTCTGCCCTGCGTAGTTTTCTGGAGGAGCATTTTTATTTGACTGCGTAAGGAGCCATAGAGACAAGTCTTTGAACACAAACACCTACTTAGGTACCTAGAAGTAGGTAGTGTGAGTGCCCTTCTCAGTTTACAGTTAACAACTTTTCATCACTGAGTAGGTTTCTTTGCCTGGATGGAAAAATGGACTGATTTTCAGAGGTCATGGTATCCTAACTGGAAAGACAAAATCCCATTACACATTGGGGAAGAAGCTCTAAGAAGTCCCTTAAAGTCCATCTTGCTACAAATGTGGGATGAAATTTACAAAGCTAGTACCTACAAAAGGGAGTGGGTTTGTCCCCTGGAAGCACTGGGTAACTACTTTTCTCCAGGGGTCGTATGAGGAACAGCCAGTTTCCTTTTCTGTGTAGCGTGCTGAAGGTGCCTGTCTAGTCCTGGTTTCCTTCTCCATGAGTCTCCGAGCAAGTTAATCCCACTCCAACACCTCATAGGTGCCTCTCTGTACAGATTGCTGTTCCCTGAAGGTGGGAATAAACACAGGCTTTTTTCTGGCTCCTCTAGCCCCTGACATTGCTCATGATCCAGCCTGTATGGTCTAACTGCAGTTAACCCTGGGATGTTTCAGAGGTAACAGCTGTAGCCGTGGTGGGGAATTGACTAAAAAGACAGTAGGTTAACTAGTGCATTAACCCTCTGTAGCATTGTCTGAAATCGTATGTAGAAGAGAAAGTTCATTACTGTTCCAGTCCTCTGTCAGCAATGTCACGGCTGAGGTTTGAGTTGCTTTCCATAATGTATGTTTCTACAGCTGTCATCCTGCAAAGGCAGTGTGAGGAGAAAAGGAAGTAAAGTGGCTGAAAATTGTGATGCCTGTTTTAAATTTTTCTAATCACAGTGAAGTGAAATGTGTTTAAGAACTCTGTAATGCCTGTATGCTCCATGTAGTACGCCTTCCATCAAGGTGCTAATTTCCTTGCCTCTAGTGACAAAAAATAAAATCGACACTTTCTTAAACCCAGCTGTTAGGGTATCAAAGGAAACAAAATGAAAGGAAGAAATGAAGTGAATGCAGCGTATAAAGGGAAAACACATAGAGTGATAATGAAATGAAAAATTACACTAGAAATGGAAATTAGTATGTGAATGGAAATGGTGAGATGACAATTTTGAGTCACTATCTAAAATTCCTGTAAAAATATGACTTATGTGCATGTCAATCAATGTCAAGACCTGGTTTCCACTCTATCAAAAGCAGAGAATGATAATATATAGCTATACTATTTTCACATGGTTACAACATTTGCAGCCTGTCTTTGAAGAATATATTTCTCGGTAAGATTCTTTTTAAACAATCGTTAGTGAGGAACAACTGTTCTTCCATCTAGCCTTATCCATCACATACTCTATTGTTAGCATCAATTTCACTCCCACCAAAAGCATCTATAAAAGTCAGGGGATGTTTATCTAGTGTATGTGTGGGAGCATCTCTGGTTCTGCAGTTTTGATTATGGTTTGAAATCTAAAAGAAGGCAGAAGAATTGGCATATTTCTTATCAAAGAGCATTTCCACTAATGAAAATGAATATACTCCTGTTCCTTCTCCAGAACTATTTAGAAAAGTCTTATCCCTCTTGGGGGTGGCCTGTGATTCAGGAAGTGACTTTCTGTGATTCCGCAGAAGGGGAAGGTCCCAGATCTTAAGAGGATGTAGTGAGAAGGACTGTATGTGTCTAAAGGGGTCTATGAGAACTAAGGCTTCCTTACGGGCAGAGAAAGGGCATATCTGCTGTGTGTTCCCCAACAGGGTGACAGGAAAAGGAAGACACTTTGCTCCTCTCATCAGTCGAGACTTCTGGTAAGAGCCATTTCACCTCTATTCTGTAGCAATGAAGGGGGGTAAAAAAATATTACATAATCTCTTCAGTTTCTCCTTTGCTGGATGGCAGCTTCCAGAGGAACATGATTTTGACTGAGCCTGTGGCTGTCATATGGTGAAAAAGGCAGATGTTCTGACTCCCTAAGGGAAATTACAGACCCCCTGTGACAAGGTTTCTCAAATTCACTTTCTCCGCTGTTGTCACCAGGGTTTAGTGGACAACTGTTGTTTTGGACTTCTCAGAAGAAGACACTGAAACTAGCACCCAGTCTATACCAAAATCCTCAAGAAAGGCTGCCAGACTTCTCTTCTTAGTTGAACACGGGAGTGCTGGATGTCTGAAAATTAAGTGTTCTAGGAGCTGCAATCTATGTTTAATGACAGAAGGAAGGCAAAAGGTCTTTTAATTTCATTATAACTGGCACATAATTCCTTCTCATTTATCTTCATGTTGGTGACCTGGAGATTTTTTCAAATTCTTCACCCACGCTGCCAACTACCGCTGCAATATTAAGTAAAAACAATCCATATCTTGAACAACTTAATACTAATTTGAAACAACATAAATGAACTCTTCCTCACATGCACAATCTGCTTCTCCCGCCTCATCTGCACAGGGGAAGAAAACTGACTATTTAAAATACTTTCATGGGAGGTAACCACACCTCTTTCAGATTGCAACAGTCTTTTCTTCCCTAGCCGGAAAAGAGCAGAAAGTATCCCTCTGGACCTTGGAAACTTTCCTCTTGAAAAAGTGATCAATATCAATACACTTCTGCAAAAAAATTACTTGAAATGGTTCACCTAGTTGCAAATGTAACAACCAAGAGAAATTGGAAAGCTGTGAACAAAACTTGGCAGAGGAGTCTGTACCTAGGACTGAATATCATACAGATGATGTTTCTTCTCAGCTTTCCTCATTCCCAACACTATCTTTGGGAACATGGAGGTGTCAAAATTTGGACCATAGATATTATACGCAGGAAGCACTAATAAAATATAAAGGCAATACAGAATTTTAATTCCCACAACAAGTAAAAGGCTTCAGGCTTCCTCTCAGAGACACAATTTAAAATGAAATGTCATAGGCTAGTGGCTTTTCTGTTTATGAAAGATTGCTCCTTAATTAAAATAAGAAAGAGTTCTCATTTTTATACCGTAGTGACTTTAGCTCCCAGTCCTTGAGCAGCATTATTTGATACAGTGAAGAGAATTAAAACTTTTCCATATTATGAAATGGAATATCAGTCTCTTGAAATAGTGAGCAGGTAGGCACATGAGTAATCTGATCACTGTCAGGGGGACTGAATGTACTGGGGGTAGGCAAAAGTAAGAAGATTATTTACCTTGTTTTAATGTTTCTCATTGCTATTGTTATTGAGGCCAAATCTTACAGTGCTTAGTCTAAAATACCACTGAAGATTATGGGATTATATTTGTCATGATCAAAGCCTAAGAAGGCTCCACAATTTGGCCCATTACAGTTTTATTTTCATTTAAATAGCTCCTCAGAGCTCCCTGCTGCCCTTCCCCAAGAATTATTCTTCCACAAAACAAATGTACATGATGATGTCTCCAAAAAGCCAACAGTCTAAGACCTGCGAACACTCACTGAATACTTAACCTGTGGCACTTCAACTATCCCACAGGCTTTCATTGGATTATCTTCTGTGTTTTGTCAAATTTTACCTTTTGTGTGGGAAGTTGAGAGTAATATTGTGCAGCAACTTAACTGTGGGGGTGATGTCTGAGCAGAAAGATTTGCGTGATTTTCATAGGTTTGGCTGCTGCTCTTGGTTATCTTTCACTTACCATATACTAAGAAACAAATGGGAAAAAAGTGTCAAAATCTGCATTGAAGATAAGGTTCATCTCTCTCTTAAGATAGCTTCTTGTTTCACCTGAGGTTAGAAAAAGCACGTGTCCCTTAGATTTGAGGCTGCGATATGTAGGAGATGTGCTTAAGTCTGGCAAAGAAGAGAAATGAAGTTGATGAAGAAGTGATAGTTCAGGAAGAAAAGGTCCAATGTTGAGCATCCATGGAAAACTGTAGGGGAGAGAAAGTGATCATTACTGTTTTTTCTCTATTTTTTTTTTAATTTTTTTTTTTAATACTTGTTACCTTTTAAAAATAATTTATTGCCATGGACTTGTGTGGATGTATGTAAAGAGACAAATTCTGAATTATGCCTGCATGAATGATGAAGTGGGAGTAACAGCTTAAGAAGAGTTTTCATCTTACTCTGTTTCTTAAAGACCATAGCTGTGGAGAGAGTGAAGTAATCACAGACTGTATCTATGCTATCTTGTAATAACAACCCTGCATAAGCATCCTTAAGCAAGATTTCCTGACCACCCTCAACGTCTTTACAGTGGGCCATGGTGGGAAGCAGATGAAAGTAAGAGGTTGCCTGGGCTTTACGTGACCCCCTTGCCTCCCTCCAGGCAGTGTGCATGTCTCAGAAGAAGAGCAGCTGCTGATGTTGGTGTCTGCCAGCACTTGCCTCACCACAGCAACGTGCCCACCTGTGTGACTGTCATGGTTTAACCCCAGGCAGTAACCAAATAACACGCAGCTGCTCGCTTGCTCTCCCCGACTCCACTAGCAGTCGGGTGGGGAGGAGAATCGGAAAGAAAGGAAAACTTGAGGGTCGAGATAAAAACAGTTCACCAAGAGAGCAAGGAAAAAAAAATAATGGTTATATTATATATTAATAATGGTAATAATAGCATGATAATAGAATATATAAAATGAACAAGGCATAGTTTCTCACCGCTCAATGACCTAATGACCAATACTGCCTGTCCTGGACAGCAGTCACAGAATAGGAATATCCCCCAGCAGTGATCTCAGAACAGCAAGTTCCAGAGAGAGCGAAGGAGGGAACAAACAGCTGATTGAACTAACAAAAGCATAAATCAACAAAAAGTTCCAAAAGAAAGAAAAACACCCTGGTCCACTGGCCGACTCCCACTTATACTGGGCATGATGTCTATGGTTTGGAACACTCTCTTTGGCCAGTTTGGGCCAACAGTACTGGCTATTCCTCTCCCATGTTTTTGCACATGCACATTAGCAAATGGGAAGCTGGAAAATGTCCTTGATCTTGTAGCAACAACTGATAAAATCAGTGTATTATCAGTATTTTTCACTTACCAAATCCCATACTAAATCCAAAACACAGTAGCTACTGGGAATAAAATTAGCTCCATCTTGGCCACAACCAGGACAATGATGATGCTGTTCTGGTCACCTCCCCCTTTCAGACACCCCATGGGATGTAGAGAGCTGTGCTGCCTCACCAGCAGCATCACATCAGCCGGGAGGGATGACTCTGGGATAGTGCTTGCCTTGCTCAGCCCAGGGCACCTGCCTCCCTCCTTGGCTCTAACTTGTGTTTGCCTTGATGGACCAGATCAGCCCTGATGTACTCCAGAACCAATCCTGCTTGCCTGTGCCCCTATTCTGAAGAAGATGGATGAATTTTGGACTGAGGGTTGCCAAGCAACACAAACTTGCCTAGCAACTATTTGCCTGCAATACAAGTGGGTAGCATAGCATGCCTTGCTTCCGGGGTCACATGGATGTGGACATCTGCTGCTATTTCACACCTTTCTATGTCCTGCACACCTACTCTGCTCCCCTTACCTCCCAGCAAGTACAGCCTGGCTTGTTGTCTCATTTCTGAGTAACCACTACCTCTATCCCACAACCTTTCACACAGACAGAGAAAAGCCATTTTAGCCGAATGTGCTGCAGAGGAAAGAGCATATGCCATTCGCAGCTCCACGTGAGCGGCACAGAGTTGCTGCCTTGGATACAACACTGGCCAGATCAGGTGCCTCAGTGCATGTCAAAAAACATTATTCAGAGCAGCCTAGGAGGAGGCATATCCTTAACCCCCTCTTCATGCTTTCAGTTGCCTCCCAGTCCCTTCGAACTCCCACAGGCAATGCCCGCCACCACTTGTCCACCTTTCACGTGGACACATCTCCAAACAATCTGGCTTTCCTGGGAGAACCAGACAGTTAAGTCTGGTGACTCCATCAGGACAGACCTGGGCAGGAGTGCTGAAAACAATGGATGGGGGACTCCATGCTTTTCAGAACAGGGAACAGAGCTATGTGAGGAACTAATATGTTTACATAAACCTGGCCTGACCTCTCCCAGATACTTCTGCCTCCTGAAGAGTGCAAATGGGATATATCCTCGGTGCTGGTGAGAGCCAGAACTGCTCTCTGCAGCCATGAGGTCAGACTCACCATTTGTTAGGTTGCCACAACAGAAAGAGGAAAATGCTCTGCATAAGATGTGGTATGAATCACAGAAATTATTGCTATTTTTAGTGGCCATGTCATCATTAATTGCTGAAAGTGTTGTTCTTTCTTTTAGAATCTGTCTTGCAGATGTGCCTTGTCTTTTGAATGCCACTAGCAGTTGTTGTCTATGAAGGATTGCAGCTTGATCAAGTAAGAGCATACAATACAATTTTGGGTCATACCTTAAAAAAAAGTCTTTAAGAAGTGTTATTCTTCAAGGACTACCTGTGAAATCATTTGATTTGTCCATGGTCTCTGTTGTGGGAATAAAAGATCTTTTATGCTGGAGTCTTGTCAGAAGTAAGGTGGAGCACTTTGACAGTCTTTTTGTCTCCTGACTTGGAGAGAGGAATCTTAGTTCCCAAATTTACCCCACCTGATAGCCTTGGCCTGTGACACCACTGTGAGTGCTTGTGATTCTGCAGCAGACCGTTATGATTTCTCCACAGAGAAATGTATCAGTGTCACATATCAGCGTTTGAGCCCAACATCATATACCAGAAACGGGACAGTTACCAGAGCAATAATGTCCTAAACTTGAGTGCTTGGGGATAGATCCAGATATAGTCTCTTCCTCCATGTTGACTTTTAGGTAGGATGAGGTCAACAGGAGTTCACTGTGTGTGCTGGCAGGCAGAAGGGAAGGCTTCTCTTTCAGGGGCATTGGAAAGAGCAACAGCCCTCAGGCTGCACGTGTATCTCATCCTGTCCTACGTTTTGTTGGCCCTGCCTGTTGTTCTCTGTGCAGAGTCAGAGTGTTCAGCAGGACTATGGCGTGGTGCTGCAGCACATGGCCTTGCATCTCAGGAGAAAGGCAAATGGCAGTGACTGCTATGATCTTTAAGGTCCCTTCTGACCCAAACCATTCTATGATTCTATGGTCTGTGGAAATGGTAGTGCTCCCAGGAGTGCCACAACCAGTGTCATGGACATGGATGTGGATGCATCTGAGACAAATGGGGGTTTTCCTTAACATCTTGGAGAATGGACACATGCAGACACTCTCCTGCAGTGCTCCTCAAGGGTCATCTAATAGGAGATGGGGCCACTGAGCAACACTGCATTTCTCTCGGTTGTTTCATTTGTTGCAGAGAGGTGCAAGTCTCCTCACATATAGTTTGTGCCACTATCGAACAAGTAAAATAGGCTGAAGTGAACTGGTTATTTAAGCAAAATATGCCCAGGGCTAACTCTGACACATAGCTTGATCTGCTCATCAGAGATAGTGCACAACAGAAAAAATGGGGATGAACTTGGATGAATAAGTACAAGACACATACTTAACACTAACCTGACATCAGAGAAGCTCATTGTAAACCCACGCAGAGAATTAGTCTTTGGTTCAGAGCAACAGCCAATTTAAGCTAATTTGTCATTTGTGACAACTGATTGGCAAGAAATGGCAACTCTGCTTCAGAGAATTAATGCCCCACTACATATCCTTGAGGAAAGCAGTTTCTCCTAACAGACAGAAAATAGTGACCCTGTTCATGTGCAAGCAGAGGAAAGATGAAGGCCTCTAGCCAATGCCCACCTAAGGGGGAATTTATGCTAGGTGAGTCTTCCTGCTTTGGTTACTGGACTTGTATGTTTTTCATGTGACCATGAAAGTATGGAGCTGAAAAGAGAAGAGCTCATGTAATCTGCACACTTCTTTAGGCAAGGATTAAATATAACTAGATCATCAAATACAGATATTCATCTAGTTTCTACATTAAAAAGTGTCAGTCAGAGACCCTGAAAGGTTCCTAGGTAATTTGGTACTTTACTTTTCAATATATTTTTTTTCCCCAACTAAATATTTCTATAATGATTTTGCATCTTAACATTTCTTCTATAAACATGGAGATGAACCCATAAATTTTTGGAATGTTTGGCAACACTTACAGTATCTCCTTTTAAATTCTTTTCTTCCATATAAAGAAATCTTTTCACTGCCTACTTGTAGATCATGTTTTCTAAAGCTCTTCACTCTTTGTTGTGTTCTTCTCCAATTTGCTTAGAACTGCCTTAAAACTCAGTGCCAAAGATGGAGTGCATACTCCACCTGATGCATTGCCAGGGCTGAGTAAAGCAGTAAAATTAGCCCTTGTATTAGCTATGATACTTTTGCTAAAGTCTGGACAGTGACTTCTTTCATTTTTGTTCATAACTGCCTTAAATTCCTTGCAGAAGTTTTGGTCAGATGAGGATTCTGTGGAAAAGAGAGGGAGATTGCTACTGGAGAGCAGCTGAATCTGGGAAGACCTTCCGAAGACTGCAGAGAGGAGGGACCATGGATGGCATTTGGGATCAGCAGCTCCTGAGGCATGATGGGCATGTTGAAAGGAGCGAGGAAGGACTACCAGGCCTCAGAGAGTATGTAAAGAGAGACTTCCCATGGACCAGGAGGCTAGGATACACCTGTTGCCTTTTAGGTCCTGATTTAGCTAAAACCAACACAACAAGAATCTAATCCACAGTGGGGATGTGGGAAGTTGGGTTTTAACTATTTATTTTTCTTAGCCATCTAATGTAATCTAATCTAATGTAATCTAATCTCATCACTTTTAGTTGTTCCTTCATCCAAAAACCCAATTATTCTGGTCATTGTAAGAAATTGTGACTCTCTGGAGTGTAAAAGGCTAATGACATTTTGGAGAAGCTTGCTAAAGAGAGGAAATTCAAACTTGACACTTATCTGGAGTTCAGCTGCATCATACTACATCAAGGTTTACCTTTCTTGCAACAGTAACTGACTACTAGCTAAATTTCAGATTGACATCCACTTAAGATAATGCAAACTTTCTTGACATGTCTTCTGTCTGTCCAGTTTTTCCTCTTTTCTTGTCTGCATCTGATTTATGAAAGCATTGAATTGTAGCTCATGGTAGTATAAACTCTACTTCATCAGTGTTTCCTCTCAGATTGACAGTAATTTGCCCAGTTACCATGGTCTATGCATATGCAAGTCAAATATTTATTCCAGAGGCTGTTCATGTAATGAATTTAGGCTAGTCTGTACCCTCTAATCTCTGTTTCCCCTCTCTTACATACCCATTATGTTTGACTTTTTCTTTTTTTTCCATTAATTCCTGAAGATAATCATTAATACTTAAGAAGTTACTTCAGCTGCCTCTTAGTGATCCAAGGTCAACTATGTCAGGCTTTAATCACTCAAGCAACTTAATTTAGCTCAATATTTTTTTAATGATTTTCCCCCTTTTTCTGGCTCAGGTTCCTACTCCACACTATTAACATTAATTAATACTAAAAAAATCTGATCATAATTAATCTGTGACTGAAGCAAAAAAGTCATTGAACATTTCAGATTTCTTTGTGTGGTGCTTTATTTATTCGCTTTGTTGGTTACTCAATTAACCTTCATCTTTCTCTTACTGTAGCCCATACTACAACATTGCCACCCGTTGTTTCACTCTCCATCACCCGGCGACATTCGGCACATCTCCTCACATTTTCTGGTCTGCAGAGAGTATCTACTTTATCGACACGTAACATGAAAATCATGCCCCATTGTTTAAACACATGCCAATTCAATAATTAGGCCACTATTCAAACCCTGTGACATATCCCATTGAGTCTCTGCAGTGTTGACTGTATGGGACTTGTAGCTCTTCTGTTTTGTCCCTGGCTCTAGAGAGTGGCCATACAGAGGTTTCAAAAACTTGCCTACTGCTTTTGCTTACTTTATGACCCTGTTGTAACTTTCCATTAAGCTCTAAAAAGCATTAATCGTTTTGCCTGCACCTCTCCTTCATACACACACACACGCACAGTATTGATCCGTTGAACCATTTACTGCTTAATGCTGGTAATAAAAGACTGTGCACCTTCAGCAGCTAGCTCGAGTTCAACTAGTTCACTTACCAGTTAAGCAGTTTAACTGAAAGACAAGCCAGTAGGACCTGAGGAGTCTCAGATCTGGCATTATGAGTCTTCAAAGAACATATGTTATTCCCACTCTGCTACTATGTTGGATGGCAGTAGCTTGGTAACTTAAAAGATATAACTAAGAAAGGCTTTTTGACTTAGGAGCACTATAGCCTTAAAGCTCCATTACACACATTTAAAATAAATTATGCATTCCCATTTGACATCTGTTTATTAAATAATTCAGTTAGTTTAAATTCTGTCTAAATATCTCTCTTTTTTTCTTTTAATTTATGAAATCTCCTGACAGGCAATAAAATGCAATAAGCTAAATGTTTGGGCAGGGAATCTGGGAAGAAACTATCTTCTGAGGGGATATGGTAAAGACAGCATGGGGAAGGAAATTTACAAATGCCAAATGCACTACTAATTTATTTAGTGTTACAGAAGTGTGTTAGCATAGTGTGAGCAGTTGTAGATGAATGAGGTACATGAATCATATATTTAAGAGCTTGTTTACGAAGCTCTAGACTGAAATATTGCATGAGTTTTTTTTTTTTCTTTCCCCGACTGCTTAATTGCTCTCCCCTGACTTTGTTGACAGAGCTGACAGAGCTGAAGTATCTTTTGTTCTGGGCAAATAGGCACTTCAGTCTTCCTTTAGCTTTGCATATCTTTAAGGAACCACAGACATGCAAGATGAAATGGAATATACTACCTTTGCACTGATTAATTTTCTGTAGAAAAACTTAGGGCAGTGCTCAGTCATTCTTTTATATGAGACAAGATCTCAGCAGTGTAAGGTTCAAGCGGTAAATATTTTGCTGGAGAAAACTCATCTTCACTTGCTCTTTCCTCAGCCTCATGACCTGATTTATTCAGAGAGTCTCCGCAAGCCTCCCCTTTTGAGGGCAATATTCTTCTTCAGCAAAGACATGCTGAATACACCAAGCAGCTCAGATAAGAGTATTGTCTTACATGTCTGTTCAGTGAATATATTTCCAGTCCCAGTGTATGCTGGACTGCATGTTTGTCAAAGATGTATACTTCAGCTCACTCTAGCAGATTAGGTCTTGTTCCATTCATTGGATGCTGTTTTGAAGAAATCGGGAAGAACAGCCAAATTTAGAAACAAGCTGTCAAATGGGAAATACTAGAGACAAACTCCCCACAAAAAGTTCCATATCCAGGTAGCATTCAATAGTTACGAAATGCCTGTGCTGAGCTGATGCACAAATTCAGTCCGATGCCCTATGTACATTTTAGGGGAAGTAAAAAAATAATCGTTCTCACTTCTAACAAAATCTAACTGCTTCATTGAAAAAGATAATTTTGTTTCTGTAAATGTTTGAAAAGAAACCCTGTTGTTTTTTCTTAAAGCCTGTGCTTTCATGGAGCATCAAATCACTGTACGCCTCAAATGTAAGTTACCATTTGTAATTCATAGGCATTTTTCAAAACAAAATTCACTTCAGCTGTTATTACCTTTGAGTTTATAATGACATGTAGGTTTTTGTAAGTGACATAATTTATTTTACTGATTGACTTCCACTAAGATCATTTTTTTTTCTTGTTTTTTGCTTGGGAGGGTATATGAAACAGTTAGGTAAGAGGAAAGGGTTGGTGGAGGCAATTTCTTAGGAAACAGATCCTGTGTGCTACCAGCCTCTCTGACTGTGATCTTTTCCTTTCTGCATCCATGACTGAGTGGCGATCCTTGTGCATAGAGTTTAGGATGCACATAATCATGTTCACAGGGTCTCAGAGATGATGCAGAGAGAGATCTGTAAACCTTCAAAACCTTGTGTGTGTAGTAAGTACACCGACAATGGCAATCCTATACAAGCTTAAATAAAACAAGCTGCAAAGAAGACCTGATGGAACTGTCCACCAAGAAAAAGGCTACCTATTTCTTCTCATGCATGGGCAGGAAAGTGCCCATGTCTAGAAGCCTGGTAAGTACCCTACCTTCAAATGCTTTATCCAGAGATTTTGCTGTATAACTTTGGGCTGAATTTCTCATGGGAATTCCCCTTTAAAGACAAGCAAGCAATTCCTCCTCCCTCCCTCTAAAACTTCAAACTGTCTTGTTTTATATGATCAAATAAACAGTGATAACAAGAATGACCCATTGCAGAATTTTCTTGTGCTTTCATTACTATTAATTAATTCATGCTACTGTGAGTGCTTGATTTAGGAAGAAGGATTTGCAATCAAGAATAATTGGGAATCAGGGTGCTAGATATGATTTTTTTATATATATATATTGAGTGGTAAAGAGATCAACTACACACACCAACACATTTTTGTTCATGTCTCTCCCTCTGCCTGCTACCTTCTAGTACTAAAACAAGTTTTAAATAGATTATTAGTAACTGATATTTATTCCAGACCATGCAACAGGAAAGAAATTAAGTTCAAAGAGATGCTAATTAACTCAAAAGTGCACAGACTACCTGGAGTGACTTGAGTTCAAAGTCATTTGTACCAGGTTCTTTTCTATGGTCAAAGCTATAATCAGGTGATTTTAGCACAGATTTATATCCAAAACAGTGAATACTTTGATCCCACAATATTTGAAAGATCAAAGATTCATATGTATCACTGTTCTTAAATAGGACCTAGCATGTCTATGCTACAGTTTCTTCTGAAAACCTATAGCACCTAACCCACTTCACCTGCTGGGTTCAAATAACGGAAAAATGCCCTTTGACTGGGCACTTTTCTTAAAAAGTATTGAAAAGAGACTTGTCAAAGAATATGTCTTTCCAGTAGTTTTATGGCTGCATCAAGCAGTTTCTGATAAAGATTCTTTTCCTTGCAATGCATTTCTTTAACTTCAAAGGTTTGTATGGAAAATGTCAGCCCATTGTCATTATTCACTCTTTAACTTTATTTCAAACATTGGTTGTTACATTATACAGAATGCACATTGATTTTGTCTTAATTTTAATATAAGCTTGATCCATTCATATGCTAGGACTGAAAACATCATGTCATTTCCAGTCTCACAGCAAGATTTTGATCACAGCTCAGTTTTTAACCATGAGGAGTGAAAGAAGCTCTTCTTTTGACTTCTTTTGTTTAACTGTATTTTCCATTTCTAAAATATTTTTGCAACCCTTACCTCTGATGAGGTTAAAATTATAAAATTAAAACAGAAGGCATTTAATTCTGTCTAGTTGGTTCTCAGAGCATATCTTCTATGACATCTTCTCATCCACATGAATAAGGCTTCAACTGGGATTGTGGGTCTAGGAAGCACAACTGGAAGTTGCAAAGAAATTTTGCTAATCTACCTGAGTAATGAATGTGAACTTCAAAGCTGGGCCATACAAGCCTGGGGTGCCTGGGAACGTTCTCTAGTTGCCAACCTGTGCCAAAACCAGTCCTGCTCTCTTTTTGCTACTATTCTTAGTTAACTGAAATACTTTAAACTTTCTTAGGCTGGCAATCCAGTCTCCAGACACAATGTGAGTAATACGCTGTGTGAGCTGACCTATGTATCCAAGTGCCTGCGTATAGATCTCATGACAGGACCAGAGACACTGTTTGCAGAAAGTTTGCTTTATGGGCTTTGAATAAAACTTCCCTTACATAAATGACTGTGAGTTCTGCTGAACATTTCCCCTGGAACTCCTTTCTATATATGACAGAGCCATTCTTTAAAACCCTCTTTCAAGGTTCACGATAAGCTTTCAACCAAACAACTAGATCTCAACAATAACTTTGTCCAACCATGTCATGTGAAACGTGTTTATGGGAGAAGAAAAATGTGCAGTCCAACAATTGACCCAATTCCTATTGCCACCAGTGTGGTCGGATGAAATCTGTGCATTTAACCATAAGGCCTTTTGTGCATCAAGAAATCCAACTATTTTTGATCTACTTAGATTAAACATACAACTTACACGTTTGTTTTATGAACTAAAATGACTCCTAGTATGAATTCTGTAGATCTGTTGAAAGTTATGAGAACCAGGAAATAGTGTCTACAACCAAAGTACTGAGTCTGTAACATTTATCAGAGAAAGAGAAGATAATCTCACAGTACTTTTCAGAGGGTTTAAATTTAATTTCCTTGTAATTGTGATGCAGGAGAGAGAAGCCTGGGTGTAGAATCAGTACCTTCTCTGTCATTCTGCAGCCCAGCAGCTCAGGTTCAAAGACCACAAGGGTCAATGGGCATCTTCTGGTTGCTACAAAGAGCCTTTGGATGAAAGTGTTAGCACATGAGAAAGGCACACATTAGCATGAGAAGGAACCCTCTCTCCCTGGCTTAAAACAGATTTTCTGAAATGAAACTTTAGAGGAAAGATTTGATTATAACCAACCATTTCTCTTGCTCTCACCGTTTTCCAAAAGTGCACATCATTTATCCCTAATGCATAATTAATTGCTGTGTCTTTCTTAAAAGTAATCTTTCCATCAATATTATTCACATCAGCAGCAAAAAGTCATGCTGGCTTGAAACCACATACATACTCAACTTGGGAGGAGGTGGGCCTGTAACAGAAAGAGCTAAGGAAGAAATGAAAGTACTACCTGTCAGCGCTGACAAAGCAAGAATTGGGCAACAGCTTATGCTATGAAGCAGGACAGACCGAGGAGCACTCATTTCAGTTTTTCAAATCGCTGCTGCTGTAAGGGGCAGAGGGCATCTGTAAAGGGAGACTGTATTGCCATGTTGGGTGGAAATTACACACCCAGTGTAAACTAGCTTTTGTTATTCCTTCCCTGTTTTTTCACTGTTTATCTCAATACGTCTCCACGTGTTACTCCTCTTCCTTCATACCCGTCAATATCACTGAAAGCTTTGACCTGCTACCTACAAACTAGCAGACCTTTTCTTTCAGATTGTTCATGAACCACTCATCCCAAAGGACTGTTCAATATATTCAGCCAAAACCAATACTAAATTCCCATCTGCCAGTTTGAGTCATCCCAGTACCTAAACAGAATTTCACAGTAATCCAATCCAGGGTAATCCTGATTAGCCTGGTCTAACTAGAGCTAGTTAAAAAATTCCACTGAAGTTGAGTTGCACATTTTTTTTTTTTTTTAAATATATAATTATCTGATGTTCTTCTCTTTTTGTTCTCTTTTCTTTGAAAATGTGCAAAACTGGGAGGTATGAAATGCAAGATGTATTCATGGCAACCTCCCAAGTCTGATAAAAATGTGTTTGACAACCAAATATCTTTTTGTTTGGGAGTTTTCCTTGAAGACTGCAAATGTCTCTGAAAACATAAACAAACATGGTACGTCTTTTACACTTGAAGTTTCACCTGGGGAAAAAAAAAAGAAAAAAAAAAAAAAAAGAGAGAGAGAGAGAGAAACGGGACAGCGTTCCTTTGCTCAGCATGGTTGCTACCTTACCCAGCCTCAGGAGGCTGAGTTACAGCAACAAGAAGATGGACTAGACAGGAACTAACAGTTTCTTAATGTCCTATGAAGCCTATGGAAAATGTAACTTCTTGTAAAGTGGGAGTGTGCATCCACCACCACCATTGCCCCACAGAGTGCTGCCAGCTCACCCTGTGGCACGTCAGATTCCTCAAACTGAAATTCTCCCCCTCTCCCTCCCGTTGCCGGTGGGAAAGGGGGTTTCTGTGACACTCCTACAGCTCTGTATCAAAAACCTTCTCCCCATCGCACTCGCTTGTGCACAAGCCTCTCTGCCTGCAGGATAGAGAGAAAGGCAAATTCCTAGCAGAGATCTGCCTGCAGAGCTTTTTTTTCTATGTATCCTGCACACAGGCGTTAGCTACTCCATCCTCTCCGTTCAAAACAAATCCTGCCAGCGCTGCACCGCAGGGAACCTCAGCAGATGACAGAGATATTTCAGTCTCACTCCTGCTGCGCCGCAAGCCCCTCGGGGAGCCCGGGGTGCAAACCTCCACAGGCACGGGCAGGCCGTGTCCATCTGAGCCCCGCACACTGGGGTCGGCTGCCTCCGGGAGCACGGGGTCAAGGCTTCCGCACCGTCCGGGGAGGCAGCCAGGGGAAAGGATTCGCTCCCCTCCTCTCCCTCAAGCTCCCCTGCATGGGCTGTCAATCAAAGTGAGATAGTAAGGCTGCCCGTATCGCATTAATATTGAAGTAAGCATTAAGCTTTACAAAACAATAAAGTCTGGCTTGAGAGGCGCTAACAACTCCACCAATTTAATCTGAATCAGATTAAATATTCATTTTGATAAGATCTGAAAAGGCCTTTTTTTTGAGACTTCTTTAATTTCCAGAGCAAGCCATAGTAGGAGGAAACAAGGGGACAGCAGGGACTGAATCCACTTCAATGATGGTATTTGGCAAATCAAGAAATATTTATTCTTTGAGTCCTTCTGGGTTTGTTTATTTATTTAGCACTGCCTTCTACTCCCATTGCAATTTTGGCAGGAAGTCTGCAATGAATTCTTCTAGGAGGAGGTGGAGTGTATGTCATTTCAGCTTTTTGACTGATATACCTATGAAATCATTAATTTCTCAGACTGCTAAAAGTTATTTAAATTCATAGTTTTTCTAACCATGGACAAGGTTTACACACTGAAAAAAAAGAATATTGTTAAGGGTTAAATGGATAGTTTTGCACTTTAAATGAATTATAAATTCACTCCAGTCAGTCTTCTACTGACTTTTGTCTTTATTACTTTATTTTATAATCAGACATAGTTCATAATCGTGGACCATGTTGATAATTTGCATGACAAGAGGAGAATTCAAGCAAAAATAACCCATGTAGGTAACAACCACAAAGCTGATGATGTGAAAAGAACAATACTGTCATGGAAATATTTTTAATAGAATAAAAAATAAATTACATGGTTTTGCATATCAGTTATATGTTTAAATGCAAGTGCAATTTAGGAGTCTGATTTGTGTAGGTTCTAAAAAAAACCCATAAATATGCCTATGCACATAAATATATATGTTCATGTTCATGCATACTTAGGGTTATGTACATCAGAGATTTCAGTGCCCTGTGAAACATTCATTAATCATGTCCCTTCAAGTGCATCACCTTACTCTGCCCATTGGTCTACCTCCACAAAGTCTGTCTCTAATAACCCGATTTCTGAGCAGCTCCTTTCAGCTGCTAAGTTTTAAAAAATAGACATAAGTCTCCTAGCACAACACATCATCCTTTTGACTAATTTGAGAATCACCTTCTGTGCTCCTGCTTATCTTCACCCCCGCTTTGTTTTCTGCCCTTCTTTTCTTCCTTCCCTCCCTCCCCTCACAGCTGCCTGGGAAGGAGGCAATAAGCAATCTTCACTCTTGGACAAGTAACAGATATACAGTCTGATTCACTGGCAGTATTCCAGGTAGCGAGAGACAGGAATTTTATGTTATATATGTGTGTTTCATACTTATGTTACACAGATATGTTTTACATACATAAAAGCTGCTTGAAGTTACTTTGAAAACTTTGAAATCTCTGACTTTCCATGACCTTTTTGCACTGGACTGAGGGTGATTAAGTACAATGCCTTAAAAGTGGAATTGAAAAATAACCACATAAAATAACATATTTACAAGTCCACCTCTAAGTGCCCAAAATACTACTAAAGCAATTTGCTGTGTAATGTTAGACACAGGGGAAAAAAAAAAAAGTCACAAAAAAAAAAAAGTATAAAGTGATTATGCATTGCTCCTGTTCTCAAAACACTTTCTTAACTATTTCCTCCTCAGCAAAGCTCTAAAGCACATCCATCTCCTCCATACTCTGGTGTTCAAAGACCCTACAACCTTTAATGCACTTACCTGCAGCACATGCCCTGTGGGAAAGAGAAATGCTATTATCCCTCTATTAGAGGTGGGAAACTTAGACAGAGAGAGTAATCTGGGCTGCCTCAAGCCACACAGGAAAACTGTGGAGTAATCCACTCTTGAATCCAGGGCTTCCAGTCCCAGTTGTTATCTTGGGTCATCTTTCATCACTAATTTTTGATATGATTTGCACACAGTTGATCACACATAGGAAAGTCATTGCACTGCAGGAGTCTTTCATTCAGAAAATTCCAGCTGTGGTACCTTCTTTTTTGGCAAATTTTGCCACATCTGTGGATTCAAAATATAGTTCTGTTCCATTAGCCAAAGAATTTGAATGCAATTAGTTTTCATTGCAATTGTCAATGAAACAAGTGTAAAATTATCACAGTTCTTCCTGAGCAGAATGGCCCTGTTCTTTCAATGTTAGATGCAACAGCAACTTACTGCATTTCCCATCCAACCCTGGCTGCATTTGTATGCATCTTAGCTTTGTTGACCTACAGAACAGATGTAAAGTGAAGTTTTCAAAAACATTGTAATACCTAAATCCTTGAAAATACTCAGACACCAGTTGTTCATTTAGAAAGTCAGGGAACCGAAACACCTAGGAACTCAGGTAGGAAGGAAGCTAAATACCTAGGGTTTACCAGCTTCCAATATCTGCATCCAGCTTTTCCTTTTGAAAATGGGATGTAAACCCCTCAACCACCAACACGCAACAGCATGCAAGTCAGAATTGCTGACAGTCCTTACTGTGGCTTTCATTATCTGTGCCACTCATGCCTGAAGGCCACTTATGCTCCTTTGCTAGTTTTCCTGTCTAAAAATAGGTCAATTAAAACAGGAGTACTCATACAATCTCAGTTTTTGCAAACACTAGAATGGTGTTGCATGACGAAAAGGCTGAAGGTTAAATACTTTTAGTTTGATAAATGTTTGCAATTTCCAGATTTAATATTTTCAGCATTGTGTACTAGCATCCATGAATATGTTACAAGCTTTCTTCTTGGGTGATGGGAAAGATTCTGCCTGTTTTCTCCAGGACTCCAGTACAGATGAAACTACCAAAATTGAGGACAAATGACAGTATGTTAGAAACAAGAAATGAAAAGTTTGTAAAGGCATTCTTGCCTACTATGGGAGAAGAGCTTTGCAATTTATTTTCTTTATTTTCTTTCCTGACCAAAAAAACCCCACAAACAAACAAACAAATGAAAGAAAAATCATATCACATGACCTTCTTCTCTCCTAAATTTTTTTAGAAGTAGACACTGAATAGATCTTTAAATGTTTCCATGAAATACACAGCTTCAGAATCGAACAAACTGTTGAGAACAATCGATGAAAACATCAATTTCAAAGAAGCTACTTCCTTTTCTAGGAGAAAACATTTAACTGTGTGTGGAGAGATCTCCACTTTATTACAGCCAGGGCAATCCTGACAAAGGACTCCTAGGGCAGATATATATAAACCCTAGTTCTTCTATGTGTGTCATGAAAAGAAATATTATTTTAGAGAATTCCTCTTCATCTGAAGATTTTTGTGCACTTTGTATCAATGAAGAACCATGGGGGAAAAAAAAAGTCTCTAGATCTCACCAATATTTTATAGATAAATTCAACAAAGGGTCGGCAAAAAGAATGGGTTAGCCTGAAAGATTTTCCTGCCTCTTCATAAATGAAACATAGAATCAAAGAATAGTTTGAGTTGGAAGGGACCTCTAAGGGTGAGCAAGTCAAACCCTCCTGAAATGATCAGGGGCATCTTCAATTGGATCACGTTGCTCAGAGCCCCGTCTAGCCCCAAGACCTTTTGAGGGATGAGGCTTCTACCACCTCTCTGGGCAACCAGTTCCAGTGCTTCACCACCCTCATCATATTCTTAATCAAAATTCTTTCTCATGTCTAGTCTCTGTCTCCCCTCTTTTAGTTTAAAACCATTACCCCTTGTCCTATTGCAGCAGGCACTGCTAAAAAGCCTGTCCCCATCTTTCTTATAGGCCCCCTTTAAGTGTTGAAAGGTCAATGAGATGTCCCCAGAGCCTTCTCTTCTCCAGGATGAACACCCCCAACTCTCCCAGTGCTCCCTGATCATTTCTGTGTCCCTCCTCTGGCCCCGCTCCAGCAGCTCTGTGTCTCTCCCGTGCTGAGGCCCCAGAGCAGGAGGCAGCACTGCAGGGGGGTCTCACCAGAG
>KL280003.1:56282-98113 GCA_000699545.1 Podiceps cristatus | reverse complement strand
AGGAAAGGACTCAGTTCTTGGATATGGTAAAATAGAAATCAGAATCCTGAAGTCTTTGAATCCATCTTCATTTATGGAGGAAAAGTGCAGATGTAGTAAAGATGTAAAGATGTAGTAAAGATGTAGATTTCAAAACCTGAAGCACCGTTTTGATCATGTAATCCAAACCTTTGTATAACATGGGATCCCAGGTCACCCCTTTGGTCTTTGACATCAGATGCTGTAGATCTGAAAAGCTGAATTCCTATGGTACCCTTCTTTTATGTAATGTTACAATGACTCTTACAGATGCCGATAGACATAGGGTCTCCAGTACACCAGGCACTGTACAAATACAAAGGGAGAAATGGTTTCACCCCAGTTTCATGCCTAATAATAAAATATGCTTGTCATCTGAGCGGACCTTTGCATGTGCAAGGTGCTGAAAGAAACTCCTGTGAGAAGATAATGTGGAAACGCATCGAGGAACTCTGATTTTGCCCTCTGAATCCCGAATTCATATCCTGATGCTGATAATCCCATGTTTTGAGGGAGCATGTAACTAACGCAGGCTCCAGCAAGCACATACGGTGGTAAGGTTTGTGATTTGAAAAGTGCCATCACTCAGCATCAACATGGATACTCAGTTACGTGATGAATGAAGTGATCTTCACTCACACCTTTACATGGCCACTTCTGTGGCACGTCTAAAGGTGTGTTCTTTTTGTTGTGTCTGGACACTTATTTTCTTGTTTATTTTATTTACTGTATCTACAGCTGTGATTTCAGTCTGAAATAATATGAAAGATGAAAGAGAGTCTCATATGAAGTTAATGGTTAACATTTTTTGTTTAGAAATAATTGGTTTCAGGGGAAAGCTAAGGCTGCTGCAGTGCCCTCCCCTGAGGAAGCCATTGACCATGGGCAAGAATCACATAAGCATTTTTGTTCCCTGAGTGCTGTGCCCTGGTCTCAGGACAAGTGCAGTATTACAGCTCTTGTCTCCTACTGTAGGATATTTTATTTACTTAATGCTCTGTCTCCTGAGGTGAAGTGACAATTTTGGCTTTGAGTGACTTTAATGCTCCCAGAAACTTCAGAAAGGAAGAAGGTAAAATAAACCTGTTGAGAGAACTCTCATGCTTTCTAAGCTATAATCATGTGATTTCTTAGGGCCCTAAATGTGATTTTAGCTTTGTGGCCTAATGATATAAAGCATATGTGATCATCTTGTCTTTTCCTGTGTGTCCTCTCTTAATCTTTGAACCAATTTCAATCCTTTTTACAGGAGTACACATTTCTAGGATCTAGTTGCTGCATTTTATAAAAACTAAGCAGCAGAGTAGCACACACTTGGCAAGATACCAACAAGTCTACCAGGCAACTTTTACAAAGGTCTTATTCATGGAAAAAGCATTGTCAAGCTCACACTGCTGTAGACATCAAAGTCTACCAATTGTATGTCCTACCTGCGGGTGAAACCAGTATTTGTATCTTCCGCTTCTTTACTTTGCTCCATTTGGAAGAAAAAGGAGGTCTTTAAAACTTCCAGAGAGACTTAATTTTGAAATAACAAAATGTTTTAATTCAATTTCATTTTAAGAAATCTTAAGTTAGGGAGATGGGGCACCCAGGATTTTCTAGCCTTTGAGCTCTTGGTAAGAGCTAAAAGACAAAGTCTGGGAAGCCCAGCGCCACAGATAAGTAACTTGCTTTACCAAAGGAAAATTCCTCCAAAGGAATGATAAACGCAAACTGTGATCCATCAAGCAGCTCACAAGCACCAGGGATGCAATCACATGACCTTGAACTGAAAAGAAACCGATTAAAAATTAACGAGGTTATTCGAGTCTGACCTCGACTGCCCGGGCTGTGACAACGCTTTGCACTTGGGCGTGTTTCCACAGGAGGACCCCAGCAGCCTTTGGTTACTGTTAAGCCTGACCACGCAGCGTGAAGTGCAGCAGCTTTATCTTAATTCAGCAGAGACACCAAAAGGTTAAATTGACTTTCCCAGGACTGTGTCAGGGTGTGAATGACTATGACGATTAAATATTTGTAAAGAGTCCAAAATTTATATTTTAGAAACATTGGGCGAAGTGGCTGGTTGCAAGGCTCTGTCAGGACTCATAGTTAAGAGAAACACACTGTCCGAATGACACCTGCACATGAATTGCGTATGCTATCCAGTCCGCACTGAAACCAGCAACAAAATTCTCCCTTTAAATATGTTAAAGACGTTACCCCAACCATTATTTTGAGGAATCAACAGTAGAAGTAGCATAAAGATGATTTTTCCGGGCTTTTCAACAAAAGAAATAACTGTAACAAATGAGATTATAGCCTCTAGGTGTACCTTTACTTGCACCTGTAGAAACTATTCTTCCAGGTGAGAGTTCTCTTTATTGCTAGCTCTGACATTTTTCTTAAGGGGATGCCACAATCCCAAATCTAGCCCCGTGTCTGCGAGGCACAGCTACTGTTAGAATGACATATCTCCTATATGTGCACTTGACCTGTTTCCAAGTTTTCTTACACCTCATCTTATTCCTGAGCACCCAAGGTAATGATAGTATACAAGCCCACAGCAGTGGCTGTCTGCATGCTGGTTTTATGACCATATTGGCTCTAAAATATACTTTTAATACAGCTTTACTAGAGGTCTTTGGGTATATGAGTCTGTAGTTTCAGTGGTAGCTACAAGTTCTATGAGCTAGGAGTAGTTTTAGTTTTGCAAAATATTTCTTTGCAAGTGCAGGCCTAAATCGGGCTGTGTCTTGGATTTCCAGATTGCAAGCAGCACATTTACAGTGATATGCTGTAATACAATGTGCTTTAAGAAGGCCTGAGACATCAGAATGAGCATCACAATGGGGTAATTTAATTTCTGCAAAAGAAAATTAAGGCATAGGGTTAAAACAGGAAAGAAAAAAAGCAGGAACAGCTGGGTCCATCAGCACAATCATGTTAGGTGTTGTTAAGGAAGACGAGAGATTTCCTCAGCTGGTGCTCCAAAATGCATACAGGGATTAGTCACGTAAGCATTGCCGTGGCTTCATCCAGCGCATCCCTGTTGGGAATTGGGTGGTGCCTCTGTGGACAGTGCCCTAACAGCAGCAGGGCACTGCAAAGCTGCTGAGACACCCCACAGCAGCATTTTGGAGCCCTGGCATTTTACATCCCCGTGAACCTGGGGAGAAGGAAGCAGAGAAGCAGTGCTGCTCTTGTCTAGCAGCCTCTGCAGAGAAGCAAGGGCGAGTAACACCCTTTAAGCCCTGGGGAAAGGGTCAGTGAATTTCAAAAGGGGCCACCGCTGCAGCACAGGGCAACTGCAGGCAGTGGAAGGATTGTAAAGTGTAAAGAGGAGGGAGAGGTGAAACCTGCTGTGAGAAACGGACAGTTCTGCTAGCGGTGAGGTGGGCAAATTGCTAATGAGAGCCCCTCCATCTGTGAGGGGAGCGTACCTGCCTGGTGCCACCCAGGACATATCTCTGAGGGAGCTGCTTGAGGGGCTCCCAACTGCACTGAGGATGGATTTAAGACTTCTGTGCTGAATTCAATTAAAAAATGTGTAGACAAGTGAACAAAGCACTAAATTTTGAGCATAGCTCCTTTCTTGTGTCTGCTCTGTGCTCTCTTTAACTGAATCAGGACCATAAGTCCAGAAAGAAGGCCAAACTAAAAACTTCTGTTCTACAGCTGCTGGGAGATACTGGTTTTGAACAACACATCCCAGTCTGAACCCCCAGCCTTTCAAGGTGAATTCACCATTTCCAGTTTGGAGGTGGGCTCTTACATGTTTTCAGGTGTTCAGCTGCCCTAAGGGCAGTCAGGAAGCCATCCCAAATGTTAGCAAATAGATTTTTGCAGAAATGGAAGACAATTTCATTAGACACTTCTACACACACATATATATATCCCTACAAACATATATACCTCTGATGTTTGGTAGTTAGCCTGCTAGTGTTTGTTTTCTATGTGCCCTCTGAAAATTGGAGATCCTGTTTTGATGTGCGCATGTGATTGCGTTGGGCCTGTGCTCCGTTCCGTAGTGGTGACCTTGCTGCTCTGGCCGTTGGCACATCTCGGTGGGTCAGGGTGCACCAGGACCAGGGGTCTGGAGTGGGAAACCCGGAGGAATTGCCTCCTCTTGCTCAGCTGTGGGGATGGGCAGATTCGAGCCTAAGCTGTGTGAGGAGGGGCTGCAGCTGCTCCCAGGGCAGCGGCAAGACATGCTTCAGGGAAGGTTTACCAGGCAGTCCTTGCATTGGCAGCGGCAGCAGTTGCTGTTCAGTGTAACTAGACAGAAGTACATCCAGAGAAGCCCTGCGACAGGCTACAGGGTATGTAGTGCTGGGAGCTGACTGGCCCCATGGCCCTGGCTGCACTTACTGCTCGCTGTGGAAGGACTGCCTGCTAGAACAAATGCGTGAGCTAGCTGTGCTGAGCCTGGAGTTTTCCAGCACTGCTCTACAGCACATGATTTATTCAAAGAGAGAAAGAAACCGTAACCAGTTCTGCAACAAAAGAGGCTCCATACAAGAAAACCTTCCTCAGTTCCGGAGTATTGCCCTCTCCTCTCCCCTCCTCTTCTTCCCCTTCCCCTCCCCATTTATATTTATACTAGGAATAAAGGATTTCAGTGTGGGCTGCTTGCCTGCCTCACCTAACCATGAGAAAGTGTTTTTTCCAATATCCCCTTTGTCGTAGTGGAGCTGGTACAATCCAGACATTTGGTATTCGCATTATGGAGACATCTAAAACCCAGAGACTGGTGGCCCATTCAAGGAGCCAGGGGAGGAATGGAGAGGGGGATAGTCCTCACCGTGCTTTGGCCCAGATTTACATCCCACTCAATCCTACTTGCTCAGTTCAAACACCCAAATGAGGAGCCTGTAAGTGAAAACAACTCAGATCCGGTTTGTTTCTCTGGAGGAACCACTTTCTCACTTTCTTTTTCCTTCGCTCTCTCTGTAGAGTCCGGGTAGCCCAAGCTCTGAACAGAAGCTGGGGGGGAAAGCGTGGCTCCTGTGCCTGGAAGGGTAACGACAAGAGCAGGGCAGGAGGAGGGGACCAGAGCCAGGCAGCTTGCTCAGGGGCACCAGGCAGCTGGTGGCAGAGCAGGAGCCGAGGTTTGTGGGTGGGCAGCTGCCTGCCCACCTGCCCTCCACATGGCAACTCACAGCTGGGGGCTTCGGGGGAAACCAGTTCTACTCCTGCTGTGGCCTGAAGAGGCACTGACAGGCTCGTAATTTAACTGTCCTTGGGAGAGCAAGGGAAATGTAGCAAATGCAAACCTCTCAATTTTTCTAACCTGGAAGGTTTCTGCCTTCCCCTTCACCCAGGGAACAGTGAAGGGCTGACAATTTAAAATGGGACTACTTTTTTTTTTTTTTTTTTCTTCTTTTTCTTCTTCTTGTACATAACCCAAAACCAGTAACTGAGGCCTTGCCAAAAGCAGAGTTTCTGCATTTGACTCCAGCCAACATGCAGGCTTGATGAGCAGACAGGCAGGCTGCATTTCCACAAATGCTTTCATTAAATACTTTCTGCCATGCTAGGAAAAGTGTATTGTTGTCATGAAGTCACATTGAGTTGGACCGGTTGACCTCTTTCAGCCACTTTGTGTTTCAAAAATGTAATGCATTTCATTTATAGCCAGTCTTTCATTGCTTATTCAAACAGCATCACATCAGTGCACCTTTCTGTCTGTCTGACCAAGGGCCCAGGTACATCAATAATAAATGACCAGGCTGGGGAAGGTGGCTCTGGGTTCAAACCAGCAGCTGCATTGGGGTAGGGGGACTCGTCTGGGCAGGGGGATGCATAGTGAATGGGAACCGTAGCTTGCAATAATTCCCTCCCTGCAGAAAGGACTCATAAATGTTTAATAAACTTCTTGCCCGTGCCATAGATGAGGTCTTATTAATGAACTGGAGTGGCTTGAGGACAGGTATTGTGTCCGTTACTATAGCACCACCTTGCACAGGATCTGGCGTGAAAGAGGCAGAGGAGGGAGGGAGGGAGGGAGGAAGGGAGGGAGGCACTGAGGATGAGCCCCGGCGAGCCAGCCTGAGGTTTGCCCGTGGAGCAGGCAGCCGCGTCCTGCCCAGGGACGCCGGCCTCGGCAGCACCTCCAGCCCACGGCTGCCGCCCCCGGGCTAGCCACGGCTGCAGCCCCCGGACTAGCTGCCCCCGTACAGGTGCCCGACCCTGCGCAGATGCACGGCAGAGCTGCGGCAACTGCACCGCTGAGTCCAGAGCGCTTCCGAGGGGCTTTTGCTCCAGAGTGATTCCCAACTGACTTTCTGGCTTTGGAAGATCTGCTTTGATTTTTTTTTTTTTTCCCTTTTTCTTCCTTTTTTCTTCCATACTCCTTTCTTGAGCAACTGGTTGTTACTGCAGAGGTCACCGAGGGGACCGGCAGAGGCTCCTGAGTCTGGCATTGGGAAATATGACAGCAAAAGTGAATGCTTGCTAACATAAGGGATTTACTGAAGGAGAAAGACAAAATGCCTTTCAAAGGATTCAGTTCACTGAAGGAAAGATTTTTTAACCCAGGAAAGGAAGAGGTGAAGAACACCATTAGTGACTCACTGGGGAATCTGAGAAGGTAAAATTCACAGACAGGTCCATTGGTTCAATTTATTAAAGAGAAATGAAGTATAGAAAAATGTACAAACATAAACCAGAATTTAGAGTTACAAAATTAATATCCGAGTTCAGATAGTGAGAGACACCTTGCTGCAAGACAGAAGATGTAAAAGGAGTACTATTACAACAGCATATGCTATAGATGATAGAATATTTATATAAACAAAAAAAGGTGAAAATAAGTTGTAAAATATTGTTCTAATATTACAAAGAGTATGAAAAAGTGTTTTAATTGAAAAAAATTTTAAATCATTAAATGTGAATAAATCTGTGGGTTAGCTTGCATGAGAAAAACTGATGATTTAATGGGAATTAATGCTCTCAAATGATGCCACTTTTGAAATTAGACTTAATAGTCATAAATTACAGGGGCTTTTTTGAAAATCTTGTTCTGAATCAGTAAGAGAAAAGGTATCAAGCAGAGGTATGTATGTGTGTGTTTACTGAGACTAACAAATTGGAGAAAAAGGAAAAGCAGCTGTTTGCTATCAAAAAGAGAAAAAAGGTTAAACATTTTTATCTTAGTCTGACAGTTTGTGAAGTGACAAACTGAAAGATTTTTATTTTTTGATACATGAAAATATGATGTAACACATGGCCAGTTTCGTAAAGGGGAAGAGATTTCTCATTTAAATGGAACAGGATTGTTTCCATTAGTAATGGGCACTGACAACATTTACTTGTGTAACCGACAGATGAGAGCCAGGGGGTTCAGTGGCATTTCTTGCTTGCTTGGTGTTAAGTGTTTCAAACCCTTGTGTGGATCAGGCCAACATTTTAATAGAATGTATTTTTAGTAACTGAATTACATTTGCTTTCAAATCCGTCCTGTTACCTTCTTTTGGGAATGCTATTTTGAGTTGAAATACAGTTCTTGCCACATCTGAACATGCCTTTGATCACAAGAAAATGTATAATATTTTACATATATTATACAACAGCATGTATATGCAAGAAAATAAGCATGTATACTTTTAAAATTACAAATATGCACTGATCCATTGCCAGTTACACTATTTCTACACCATGTGAACAGAGTATCTGTGTTCCACACAGTCTGAACTTAACTTTTCTTCATTTACAGTGCTATAAATGAAGTCCAACATTTTGCTTTTTTGCTTTTAAGATATTCTACAGTGACTCCAGAGATTCCATTTTTCTTTCAAAACAACAAGTTATTTATTCAATCGTAAATTCTCTTTGTGGTGGGCTCTGCTGGCCAATTTGACCAAATACACGTAGCATTTGTATTTAGTCAGTATGTAATGTGGCGATACACTGGGTTTGCTATGTGGAAAAGATATGCACACTTGGGATTACCTGGATTGCTCTCCTCTTGTAGCCATGTATCAAGGATGTCATGCTGGCTCTTATGCAGTTGATAGTACTGGGATCCGACTTCAACAACATTGCTACTGAATGAAACCAGACCAAATTTGCCTTGAGATACAAGAAATTTTGCTTGACTTAATTATTTTCTGTTTTAAACATATGTATACCAGTGCCTTTCTCTAGATGTACTAGCCAGTGGAGGAAATAATCCAAATAATAAAAGCTTTTTTACTACATCTCCAATCAGACCTAAGTAAGGATTGCTGCAAGTTTAGCAGTCTCCTAGGAAATATGCAGTCATATTTGAAGGTTTCTGTAAGGAATGAAACATTCATGTTTTTAACTTGAACTTCAACCTCTACAGCTTAGCCTACAAAAGAGAGTGTGCACTTTTTTTTTTTTTTTTTTTACATGGTGTACATATGTGTATGTATCAGCTGCAATCCCAACTTTGCTCTTCATCTAATCCAATTGGCTTTAATATATTTCAAATCAGCAAAACTTTGGTTTGTCTTCTAGCACTTGATAGGTGATTAATTATATTAACTCATAGTCTTGCTTTATATTAATGCACATTCTTGATTAGGCCTCTGAGTGTGGCGCTACTGACTGCTGTGCGTGGACGTGGGATCAAAACTAGCAAAGTGGGTAGAAAAATACTTTATGGCTTTGGTGAATATCATAAGTCTATGCCTTCCTACCACATTTCTGTCTTGCAAAACAACAGGGCAGATCCAGAAGCCAGAGTCTGGCAAGACCAGCTGCCAGATACTGGCTGCTCCATAGCATTTGGCCATGGACAAGTTCTAGTGCTAAAGGACAAGCAGCATAAAGCGACTTATGGCCTCTTCACAGGTGGGTAGCAACATTGAATTATTTTGCGGGTGCTGCCAAACAAGAGTCTGCCCACAGGAGGTTACTTAGGGAGGTGAGGCAATGGGAACTGAGCTGGTGAGACCCAAGAGGTGTCCTCTCTCTAGGCTGCTGCCAACAGTTTCATTTGTGTGGTCTTAGAAAAAGACCCCCTTGATTTAAGATTATGATCAGCTGGAATAAATTCACTAGATGTTTTACAAAATAGCCATGTACAAAATATTTTTTGTGCAAAACTAGGTTTGTTCTTGGTAGTAAAATAGAGTGGGGCACCAAAAGGCAATTTAGAGGGTTCAAGGCTTGGGTGAATGGATATCAGAGCTGGGGCTCTCCAAGCCTTATAGGTTTCCCAGAGAAAAAAAATCTTTTCCTGCAGTGTTCCCAGCAGGCACAAACACTTTGGGCCTTCTGTGAACTTAGTGTAGTCAAAGAAAAATTCATGAACTAAAGTAAAATCTCAGTCTCTGCCTACTCCGAGGGTTTCAGGAGCCCTGAACCAGCTAATGGCAACTGTGGGCTTTCTGATGAAGTAGGAAGTGACAAAGTGGGTTTACAACCCAATAATGTCACTGTTAATACAAGAAGTTGTATGGGCTATGTCACACAGCTGCTGTATGTAGTCTGGGCCCTGATAGGTGTAGCTCTGGCTGCCGTGGATGTCCCTTGATGAACCAGGCAGCCTGAACTGCTAAAAACTGCAACTTGCAGCTGGGTGTTGTACCACTGCATTGGACAGGGCTCCTCCACCTGTGCTGGATTATAGCCTTAGTCCTCCCAAATTTTTCCTTTGCACACAAATAGAGAGAGTTTAGTGCATCGCAGCCCATGCAGCACCATGAACACAATGTGGGGTGTCCAGACTGAGCTGGTCTCCGAGTCGTGCAAAGCCCCTTGTGTTAGTGCAAGGGCACAATATACACATGCAGTGCTGTGCTGCAGCAACCATGGGGCATCCCCCTGGTGCATTGAGGCTGTGCTGAGGAGAAACTGTGAGGCTGCTCTGGGAGCACAGCACGTGTGAGACACAATCCCATGGTGCGTATGTTTGAGACATTCCATGAGTTTCATGCAAATGCCATGCAGAAACCAGCCAGAGAGATCATAGAATCATAGAACCATAGAAAGGTCTGGGTTGGAAGGGACCCCAAGGATCAGAGAGTTCCAACCCTCCTGCCACGGGCAGGGACACCAACCTCCAGGCCTGGATCTACACAAGGTTGCCCAGGGCCCCATCCAACCTGGCCTTGAACACCTCCAGGCGTGGGGCATCCACCACCTCTCTGGGCAGCCTGTTCCAGCACCAATCCCATGCACTAAGCGAGGGTTTGCCTGCCTGTACTGGGATTTTGTACCAATGCATCAACTGCATGATTCAGTGTGGACAAGTATCACCTGGGCAAATCCTCAGAGAGTAGATGAGATCTCAGAAGATTTTATCTGCTTTTGGATAAACGATATTTTGCCATAGTGTGTAGGTTTCTGAGGTTATGCCAAGATCACCAATAATTGCTTCACGTGATGACCGATGCTGGATTTGTAGACATGAGGTTTGAACATTGTGTATGATTGCGCTGCAGCTGCCTGTGAAAGACTGTAATATCTGGTAAAGGTCATTCTAGAATGTGTTCTAACATGTGGCAACTATTAACTTTTGCCCATTATTGTAGAATCTATGTGTTTTTAATAAAATCAAATGAAATGGTATGATTCTAGTCCACCTACTTTATCATTTGAATAAATAACTAGTTCCAGTGTTAAAATCCCTCCAATACAGATTGGTAAATGTATATGTGTTCTTGGGCTTTTATTTATTACTGATAGGAATTTTTGAAATGTCTTTCATTCTTCCAAAATTCTGTATATACCAATGTAAAGTCATTCAATAAAGACATTTTGCATACAGTTATTATATTTGGGCACAGAACATAGACATAAATATCTTCAAATATCTTAGCTCTTCTTACTTGCCAGATGGTGTATGCTTGCTGAAAAAAGGAAACAGATAGATTGATGTAAGGACTGATCATTTCCCTTGGAGCAAAATGCTGTCCTGCGTTAGTCAGATAATTAGAGGAGAGCCCTAGCTCTGAAGCAGTTTTCTTCTAAATCATTGGTGTACAAGTGAAAAATTTTAGTGGTGCTACCAAAATATATGAATCAATTGGAAGATATATTTCTCATCTTTTCATGGAGTTGCCATGCCTTCATCATATACCCGTTCAATAAAGTAAAGCCAAAAAGTTAGGTCAAACACCGGCTCTGTGAGTGTCTGCACTGCTAAGGCTTCATCCCAGCTCCATTTTTGCTCTGCTATTGCAAAATAGTTTTCTCCAAGACAAATCTGTTCTAGAGGGGTTAACATTAAGCGTTGGGGGTATGAAATATACTTTGTAGATTTGGTGTCATGGATCAGTCCTCAGCTTGCTTTTATTAACATGTAGTTGAATACAATAGCAAAGCAATTAATTTCTCTGCAGTGGCAATGTCGGCCCATGGTGCTCGTCCTGGCTTACCATTTCTAGCTGTGAATTTGGAGCAGAAGGATGTTTTCATGCCTATGTGAATTGACAGCCAGCTGAAAATGTCCAGAACAGAACAGATGTTTTGGCTTTGCATGATGTGTCTGATCTTTGCCTGGTGCCCAAAATAATGCACCAATTAAAGTCTAATGTTTCTCTTATAAATAAAGAGCCTGGTAAAGGTATGAATATTTGAGAAATTGTACTTTGATTTAATCCAATCAATATCTTAGATGATTATGCCAGAGGAAGACAATTAAATTACTTCCTTTGGTTTGTTAATAACTCTTTTGAGATGACAACAGTTCTAAAAAATAAATATTCAATTGTCTTTTCACTTCTTGAGGTCTTTATTTTTGATATTTTATTCAGTTTACACCTATCTATATTAGCACACAGAGCATGGAATATACGGTGTCTTTTTTTAAAGTGGCTGAATACATTACTCTCTGTACTCTCATTTCACTAACAAATGCTGATTCTCTGCCAGTGAATCATAAGATCTCAATCACCTTCAATAACACCGCAGTAATATCACATTTCCTGTGTTACCTTGCTTTAATGCAAAGTCTTCCCTCCAGCCTGAGGATGAGCTAATGATCTAACTTTGCAGTTAGCGCGGCTTTGAGCAATGGGTTAAATCAAGTAACCCCTGGTGTTCCCTTCTGGCCCAAAACACTCTGATTCTAGTGTTTCTGGGAAATGTGAGCTGATGGACTGTAACGTGCTTTTATTCTTGTTGCTTAGAATAAGGCTGGAGTAATGATTTGATGGTACAATGTAAAAAGGAGTAATATAGTAAATGAAGCACCAGTGAGCCAGTAGTTCTAAAGCCTCAAAATGCTAAGATTATAAAGTGAAATTTAATATTGGAAAGATATATGTGAGTCCACAGGAAGCACCCCAGGAAGCCATACATACTACATATATTTGCAAAATGTTTAGTATAGAGTACTGTCTGTTAGATTATGGGTAGTACATTAGATTTACAGCAACTGGAGAAAGCTGTGATTAAACCAACACTTTTCTCCCACAAAAACCTAACCAGCTACTGTGTAGATCAGCCAGGTGTAGCCCATCCATATATGCTCTGGCAACATTTCTTTATAGCTGATTTTTATATGGAAAACCAAAGTGCATTAGATTTCAAATATGTTCAGCCAGATGTGTGAAAGAAGGAAATAAGTTACTCCTTATCAGAAAGGAGTGAATGAAATCATTTCATCATCTTATATGGCAAGCTGGGCTTTTTTTAGATTAAGTAACTTCATATTTTCACAATACTGAGAGTAACTCCATGGCAGGCACCAAAGGAGCTGGATCCTGAGCTCGTGGCTTCAGAGCAACGCCAAAACCGAAAGGCTTTGTAATGTAGCTGCTGATCAAGGCCTCCCTTTAGTAAACACTTTACCTTAAGCTCGTGGGTAGTGTTCAGTGTCCTAGTCAAGCATTCACAGCTAACCATCTGCTTAAGTGTTTCAGCATGTCAGAAAACCTATATTCTGCATTTAAAACAAAGGCATTGGCTCTGGGCCAGGGATGCATGTTCAGTTTTTTCTGACTTCACCTTTTCTACCAGAGACAGTCCCTGGTCCTACAGCACTGGAAGTCAGCACCTTTAATCAGACTGGGAGACCAATTTAATTGCACTATTGTGCAATTCCAGATTACATGGAAGTGCCATTTTGTTTAATATGAATCTCTTGGTCAGGATGCTTGTAGGAAAAGGAAAGGCTGGATACACAAAGCCAGAGGAGCTGTGCTCCCGTGTCAGCCGTAGCTGGTGGGCAGCCTCTCGCAGGCTGCAGTGGCTGGGTACCATTTGCTCCTCTCCCGAGTAGATGGCAGAGCCCGCATCCCTGGCCTCTTCCCTCCCAGCACATCCCAAGCGCTCTGCAGTTGCCACAGCAAGTTTGATCCCAGGCAAAGCTCTTTCAGCCTCCACTGCTGAGGAGGGGTGAATCAACAGCCCAGAAAGTCATGGTCTTCCTTCAGATCTCATTTAATGTTAAGTATTTTACACAAAAGGCAACATGTTCAACAATAGGAGTTGTAGGCGTTCAATTTGCAACGATCTAGGTCCTTGTGGTGAGAGGATGTTTCAGAGAAGAGGGGAGATGTGACTTCAAATCCCTTCAGGCAGGGGAAGTCTGGGCCTGGCTCTTATATCTTAAATAGGTGGTTTTGACACCAGAACCTCTTCTCCTTTTCACTATAGCCCTGATTTTTGTCTCACAGGTGAAAATAAATTCACAGGGAATTTTAGGCTAAGCAAAGCCATGCTTTGTGCTGTATTTGCCCCTTTCTTGAAACCTACTGCCAGCTCTGCTTAGTGGATCTAATTAGAAATTATGATTAATATCTTCTTATGTATATTTTCCTAACAATCACCAGAACCGATCACAACAGAGCTCACTAGAGCTCTTATAATTAAGCTCATGAATAGCCTGTGAACGTTTTTGCAGCTAGCTGTCTGGCTAGGTGCTTGGATTTACAAACTTCAGAGGTCGTCCATGAGAGAGTGCAGGCTATGCTAACCTTTCGCAGCCTGCCCAGCACCCTCTCATCACACCTCCAGGAGGCAAACGCCTCGCCAGGAGATGATTTAGCAGCTGGCTGGAGCACGTAACTGCCCATCTACATTTCAGCAGATTTTACTGAGACAGTAAGGCATTTTCTTTTTCTCTTTCTTCACCTGTTTAGGAAAATCGATGGCACCAATGCAGAGGAGGATCACATTGAGCTGACAGAAGAGGGGCGGCCCGTGCAGGCAAGCACCCGCAAGCCGGCACCATGCGACTGCTACTGCTGCGGGCTGCCCAAGCGCTACATCATTGCTATAATGAGCGGCCTGGGCTTTTGCATCTCCTTTGGAATTAGGTGCAACCTGGGTGTTGCCATCGTGGAAATGGTGAACAATAACACTGTTTATGTTAATGGAAAACCAGAGCTGCAGGTGAGAAACCATCTTCCTTTCACTATTCTGAGCAGACCCCATTGCAAAATTGTCGAAGCATCACATATTGAAGTACTGTATGTCCATAGATCAAAAACGGAGGCAGGGAGTCACATGAGTCTGGATTCACAGAGATGTGTAGGTGCTTAATTCCTATTTAGGTCTCTAAGTCACATTAAAAATCTTTAAGATGTGAGGATTTTCAATGTCATAGCAGGATATGACAATTGAATTGGCTTACCTGTCTATAAAGTCTCTGATCTTACAGTTGTGGGCAGATTTTTGTTGCAGTGGCAGAAGCTTTTCCTATTTACTGTCTCTCAGGGAAGCGCGCTCTGATGCTGCTACAGGAATGATTAATTGCTGTATGTAGTGCTGCACTCTGTTCAGATCAGTAGATGACTTTCAAGACCTTAAAGCAGTCACTGGCAATAAGGCAACAGGTTTTTACAGGTTAATGACAATGTGGATTGCTGTTTAGAGGTATTCGGAGCTAAGTGCATACCTTCGTTTCCCCAGTCCTGCCCTGGTACATAGCTATGATATCATGAGTCCCTTTGTGGACTTTATGAACTTGAACCTCATTTACATTTACTCTACTTGTTGACTTATTTTTTTATATTTTGTCCTAACAAATTATTCATAGGAGTATTACCTGATGATTCCCCATGTGCTGAAGTGTAGGACGAAAGGACAGAAGGACAAAGTATCATCAGATCCTCTCAGGGAACAGAGGCTTCCTCCAGCCTATGGAGATTCTTTGTTTGTCAGCATATTCCCTAAAACCCACATCTCTCAGAGAGGCAGATACCTTCTGTCATTTTTCTAGAGATGAATGAAAAGCTGTGCAATTGTTCATCAGATTTTCTCCCCAATATTTTAGCTTTTGGTAAAGAAAATTGCAGGAAGTATCTATAGCAAATTTCCAGAGTTAAAAGTATGCCTGCCTGCATGACTTGTGGTCATAGGGGCTATTGATCTGCAAAGACCAGAGACGATGCTTTGATTCTAGGGCTGCAGGTTAAATAAATCTTCCTTCCCTTCCCACGTTATGTTGTGGCCAGTCCTTCAGTGTTTTTCTCTCCCCTTCTTAGCTATCAAGCAGAGTTTTTCTAATCAGACTCAATAAACTCCAGAAAGATTTACCAAAGTGAATGAAGTGTTTCCTAGTGCTTCCTCATTGTCAGTCTCCCCTGACCATCTCCTGCTGCTTAGACTTGCTACTGAATTTGTATTTAACCAGTCTAATTCCTGCTCCCTGGGGTCCCACTGTGACTTCCTGGTTCTGTGCTTCACCCTGGAGCAAGAGAAAGGACAAGCCTGCATAGGCTGTGAAGCTCAGAAGAGATAGTTGGAGGAAATTCAGACAAAATCATCTCATGAATCTCAAATTGTTCTGTTTGGGCAAGAGCATCTCCTGATACAGGAACTTTTTTTATGTCTCATGGTATTTCTGCCTTCAGAAATTAACTCCACCTAGAAACTAAGCTGGAAATTGCTATCAGAAAATTAGGTATTTAAAACAAAGTTGTAACTCAGCACAAGAAAGTCTGTCTCTTGTCAGAAGGTATACCGATGGGGAGGGATATCCTTTAGCCCTCTGTAAATATGCCTGACTAATTAATGCCATCTTTCTCCTTGCAGGTCAAATGATGAGCTATCATTTAGTTTGCTTGTTTGTGGGGGGAAAAAAAAAAATCAACCTGCTCAGGAAAACCGGTTCTTGTTTTTACATACAGAAAGTAATACAGAAAAAAGAAATGTTAAGGTTTATCACTCTAGTTTTCATTTTTCTGTATTGTTTTAGTGACAGTTTTAATTCAGAATCTGAAAGACATCTCTGCTGCTTCCTCATATGATGCTTAGCCACCTTTCCTTACCATGTGATTAGTATAAAAATGATCATGAAGCAGAGTGTCATAGATTCTCTTTGCTCCAAAACAGCTCTTCTGAACTAAGGGTTCAAGGGGGAAGAGTTGATGCTGACCTTACACTAGTGTGATTATACTGAGCCAGGCCCTGCCTGACCTCCCAGAATGCAGGGCAGGAGGGGCAGCTTGGATCCATCTTTCTTTTCTTCTCTTCCTCTATGTTTTGCCTTGGGGTTTGGCTATCCCTCCTCTGAACAAGGCGTGTCAAACAGGCTCATCAGAGAACAGGAATGTCCTTGTTCAGGAAGAGCCTTGAGAAGACTGAAACTGCCTGGTATCCAAGGATGAGGTGTATGGTGAAAGCATTCCTCTTGGCTGCAGACATTTTTGGCTAGGAATGAACTATGACCAGCCTGTGGGTGGCCTTCTGTATCCAAGTCCAGCCCTACAGCTGGCATCACTTTTAATAAAAGATAAACTAGTCAACTACCTAGTTTTATTTCCAGACTGCCTTGTCTTCAGGTGTTCCCTCCTTCCAACACTCCACCTCCCCTTTTTTGCTCCCACGCCACTTAATGCAGGGGGTGGTCAGAGTTTGGCCCTGACAAGGAGAATTATGGATAATACAGGACCAGCCTGACCAGGCAGCTGATCAAACCAAAGGACCTAAGCAGCCTTGATAATCATGAAGAAATGGATATGGCCATTGAAAGGCATCAGGTCCTCATTATAACACGGAGCAAATGAAGGTCAAGCATTAGATGCCTTCTGGCTGAAAACTTTCCCCCCTCTTATCCACCTGACTGAAAGCTTAGAGTTAAAGCAGCGATCTCACATGGGAATTTGATTTAACTTTTGCCTTAACTGGGAAGATTCAACCTCAGCAACACCAGCTTAAAGAGAGTGCCTTCATTTGGAGGATGACTTCTGTGTGACTTCCAAACAGTGGTGACCTGGCTATGAGTACACTTCATCTTACAGCATTTTTTTTTCCTTTACAGAAAGCCCAATTTAACTGGGATCCAGAAACAGTGGGACTCATTCATGGCTCTTTTTTCTGGGGTTACATTGTGACACAAATTCCAGGAGGGTTCATCTCAAATAAATTGGCTGCTAATAGGTAAGAAAAGAATAATCAAAACAATTAAGCTTTACAGCCTGATGACTGTTTTACACTGTTTAAATTACAATTAACAGCATAATGAATTGATGTGTTTCAGGAATACACATCTGAAATAGAATGCACAGTATTTATGTCCGTAACCAAAAATGGGACTAGATTTCCATTATGGGTCTATTGTTGATTCTCCCAATTTAGCTTGTTCATCTCAAATATTTATGCATTTCTTGTTCTCTGAACAATAAGGCTTTCTGGAGAGTGCTAGGAAAATCACACTTAATGCTTCAGACAATGATTGTAGCATTTGCCTTTCAGAAATTGCCTTAGTGTTTTTTAGCTCAACACCAAACAAAAATTTTCCAACAAATTTTGACTTTTCTCCTTTAAAAATTCCCTATGGACTGAAGCTGGCCATGTAGGTGTTACAGAACTATTTATGTTCTGAAGACACAAATCCATCCTATGCACATGGATAGCTTTACCATGACTGGATACAATACTGATGTCTGTAATTAGGATTGCCTAGAACTTCTAATACAGCTTCATGATTTCTGTTTGGCAAACTCTGAGCATGTATATAGATTTATACTATGCTCATTGTGTTTGTGGGCTGATTTTTTTTTTTTTTTTAATTCAACTGCTTTTGAAAATTAACGTAAGAAAAGTACCTAATTTTGTCAGAGCTAGCTTTGGGTTTTGACTTTACTTCAAAAAAATCTTCAGAACTTGGAATATGAACACAACAAAGAGAGGGAGATTGTCTGAAGACTCCGGGTTGTGAATGAGCTCATGAGATAGATGTCCATGTTAAGTAAGGACTTTTGGATTACAGATAAAAAAGATGATTGGTACTCATTCTATTCTTTGCAAACAAGATGTGACTTATCTACAGACACTTTCATAATTGGAAAAGGTCTTTCAGACTAATTATATATTGTTTACCCCAAATCAAACTACTTTGCTGTCTGCATTCTGCAAAGTTATAGAGGTTACAAGACTGCCTGGGAGTTCTTCCCACACATATGCCCTTATGGAAATGACTCCAGAACAGAGTCATCCCATAGAATTACCCAGAAATTCAGTCCCAACTCCCCTCTGTCCATAACCAAAAGTTACTCAGAGTTCAGTTTGCACTGCTTCTTCAACATTACTAGCATCCTCAGTTATTCATGTCTCTACCACAAAAAACGTGCCTAAGCAGAGTATTTTTCCATTTACTGAATAAGCCAAACAAATTAGCTAAGCTTGACCATTTCCCCAGTCTTTCTAGTGGTGCCACCAGTTTTTGCAGCAGAAGGACCTCAAAAACACAGATGTGCATGCTGTTGGCTGAATAATTCAGCATATTACTAGTTTGGCTTTTCTTTCCTTAATTTTCTTTCAAACAGTAAAATCAACCACATTTACACTGTAACTCAATGTATTCTGTCAGCTGACTAGTTCCTTAGGTATGTGTTGTGCATATGCACAAAAGGTTGTATTTCTGTCCCCGTGAGACTTTCAGACTGAATCTAATACTATAATACAAATTCAGTCATGGATTTGACTATCATAACTGGGTTTAGGAGTAGAATTTGCTGAGGAGCAACATTATCCCAAAAGCTGGGCTTAAAGAGAATTTCTGTTTGTAGTAATTGGATTCACAGGTATGGCTAATACCATGTTTTTCCTTTATTCCTTGTTTACCCAACCAATTTCAGCTTGGTTTCAACAGTGGTGTTGAGTTTTTGTTTCTAAGGGGTTACTTGCTTCCTAAGCCACGTGGCAGGAAATCAGGAGATCCAGGGCCAGTCTGTGAACCCACCTCCCCTAGAAAGACAAATGTTTCCTTTTGTCCCAGCTGCACTCTGGCAATGTAATGTATTATTCTGTCCTATTATTGACATTATAGATTTAGGTACAGACTCTTTTGTCACCTGTTTAAATCCTGCTTAGCACAGTGCAACCTTGAACATACATGGATGCCCCCACCCCAGGCACTTCTCTAATGCACATAGTTCTCTGTAATAACAAGGGATTCAAATGGATCTCAGAACAGCTGAAAATATTGAGTGCTTTATGGTTTTGCACCAAAACCATCTAACACTGTGAAATTTGCTTTGTACATCCACTCAAATTTGTGTAGGTCTGCATTCCACCAAAAAGTTCATGAACCATTTAGTGACAATGTCCTTTTAACTTGCTGCTTATCCTCAAACATGCATCTAACCAAAATTTCATCATTGTTTGGTGGTGACAAGGACACGTGAAACATAAGGCATCTCCTGATACTGGTTTTCAGTAACAACATCCTGCTGGCAGATGAGTCCATCCGTGAAGAAGGCTGGTTTGATCCCAAAGTGGCAGCCGACCAGGGATGACAGCAGAGGGGAGAGAAGAATATGTGAATGAATGGAACAGAGTTGGGTTATTTTTAGTCATGGTGGGGACCAATGTATTTGGAATAAATGGCAGTGAACTGCTAGAAAGATGCTGTCTCTTTGTGGAAGCACCACTCACCATCAGCCTCACAGTGTAGTGAGGCTTCAGCTCTCTACATTGTAGTGGTTTTCCTGCTGGCGAGGAAATTCAGTGTCAAAAGAAAATCAAAAGCAATGATAAAACTTGTAGTTAGTTAGTTCTCTGGGGGTTGGATTTAGCAGCATTCTCTTTGCTTAGCTATACTTTAACAAATTTATTGCAAGAAAAAAATGGTGATATTAGAGCAACTGCAATGGCAGAAACCTCTCCTTTGGGCAAAGGTGTCTGAGGGTTTTGGTTTCCTGAGGCCACAAGCTTTCTTCTGCAGTAATTGGGCTGACTTCATATTTTATCGTCCTCCTAATCTTAGGTATGGGTCTTTGCCATTTCTTTTGGCAGTAGTATGTTTTGTCTACTTCACTTTTATGTTCTTTTATGACAGGAGAATGCTTAAGCCCACTGCTGCTAATGACTATGAATTCCTTGTGTATTTTGTATTAATGCAGAGAGTTAGACTATTGATTCAAACCCATCTTAAATAGTAGCAGGGGAGTGACTGGTTCTAACTCAGTATAAATGATGCCTTTACAACCTAGGTATATTAAGAGTTGTCACTAAATGAAGTATCAGAGAATGGCAACTCAGTCTTCAGAGCTAGCTGTTTGGATAATTAAACATGTTCTCTTTCTTTTGGTTTAGTCTTTCATGTGCTTATTAATTTACATAATTTGCTGTAGTTCCCTGAGGCTGTCAATAACATTAAGATAACAGATCTGATATTTCTATTAGTGGCAAGGAAGCGAGGTGCAAACCTCTTTTCTTCACTGATCATAATAGAGTGCTAAATAATACTTATTTCTCAGCTAAATGTTTACTTGGCTTTGAAAGCAGTCTCCTAAATGTCAAGATATGATCATAGGCTTTGTATTCCAGTTCAAATTTTCAGACTGCTTTCTCTATAAATCCATTCCTTTGTCACTTCCCTCTGCCAGCACACCCAGCCTCTTTGCTTTTGTATTCATCTGTTGAGTGCCTTCTTGTAATTCAGATTATGAGCTGCCTAGCCATGGACTGTTGTTTTTGTCATTAGGTATACAGAATTTCAATAAAAGAGTGTTGATCTCTGACTGTAGATTATTTGGGCTATAATACTGCCCTTAATACTACTTTGAATAATAAGCCCAGATTGAAAAAATGAGGTGACATATATTTCCTGTGAATAAGTTTTCAAAAAGAGACTGAACGTAAACAATTGAAATCCTTATTTAAAAAAAAAAAAAAAATAGCAACCAAAGGTTTTAAAAGTTTATAAAAGTTTTGAAGTGGAGCATGATAAACAGCTATGCGTAATAAGATCTGTGTATGTCTTTGGCAGAAAATTCAGAAGGGAGAGAAATACTGCTGTTGTCCAACTCATATGATTCCAAATCAAGTATCTGTCTAAGACTATTCATATATCAGAATGGAACTTAGCGTTTCTTTTTGAAATGCCACACTCATAACAGGACAATTCAAGACTTGTTAAATGTCAGTGAATTTGAGTAGTTTGGAAAAGGAACATGGAGGATAGTCCACAAACAGCAGCAGGCTGCTGCAGCTAGGGGCTGAGGGCCTCTAACAAAAGGGGCTGTTTTTTTCTTAGGGTGTCACCTTCAGTTTTGGACCAAGGCAGGGCAGCTTTGGGCTGACCTCTCATCTCCTAAGTGCTGTGGTCCCCAGGGCCACCATCTGCTGCAACTTTCTGTCGGCAGAATGAAAGATGTCCCACACACAGGCAGGCTGCAGGGAGCCAGAGATGGTTCTTTGAATTGCAGACAAGACAAAGAAGACGGTAAACTGCTGAGGATTAGCAGTAATCCATTCAATTGAAATGGTGCTTGGCAGTTGCGGAGAACTCCTACCCCAGTTCTGATATTTTTCAGTGCTGTAGCAGGATCTTAGAGGGGATCCTCATATATATCAGCTTCCACAGATGCTGGAGTAATGAACTCTTGATATTTAGAGTGCATGATGCAGCTATTGAACCCCATTCGTTGCATAGAAGGGAAACCGTGAGGCTTCAGTCAGCCAGATGTGAAGATCTACGAAAGCTCCTTCCTACTAACGGTAGTAATTTCAATGATTGTTCCAGCTGGTTGTTCCCAGTCTCTTTCTTGGTTTCCAGTGGTGTTTTTCGTGATGCATCAGCCTCAGCTTTCATATGAGCTCCCCAGATGTCCTTTCATGAGCTTGGGATTCAGGGACGCTTTTCCCTTGCACTGCAGCATCAGTGCCTGGCAAACCTGCAGCCGGTGCCGTCCTGAAATGGCTACCCTGTAGCCCAGCTGTCTTTCATGTCTAGTGTCAGTATTGTTGATACAGGGCAGTAAGTGTGCACTACTCTTCAGTTAAACACAGGAAAGCCCGTGTCTGTGCTGGAAAAAGCTCCCACAGACTGCGTTGAGTGAGGCAGACACGGCTTTCAGTGCTACCCCAGGGTATATGAGTGGCCTGGACTTTCAGGGATGTTTCTTGGATCCATTACCATGACACAGAGGTTTCTGCTGCCTGTTTCTCTAATGGGTGCTAACATTTGGGAGGCTGCACATGATTTCCCAAAGGCACTGGGCCCCAGGTGTATTTAGAACCTTGACTGACTTATGGCCAGCTGCAGTTAAGTGCTCTTCCCAAGCAGAGTAACAAAATGTTTATATCATGTTTTTCACAGAAGTTGTCTTGTAGAAATGCCCCTTCTACATCATAGTCACAAAGGACACTTGTAGCTGTTATTTAGAGAAGTGACGTTGGAAAGGAGTTGATCTTAAGCAGCCCTGTTAAACATTATAGCAGCAGCAGATGGAACTAACCAGCACACGTCCATGTTTAGAGAGGCACTTAAACCAGACTTTACCCCGTTTAAGTTTAACCCTATTGACATAACAGAATTTAAGTACTTCCCAGGCTCAGAATGCTTCTCTCAGGTCAGGACTCATATAAACAGCTTAGCCTCCAGTACCCACAGCCGTATCTAAGTAGATACAAATTAAAACCCAGCACCTTTGCTTAAGTATGTATAAAACTTCTGTTCCATTCAGAGAAGAAAATGTATTGACCTTATGGGGATTTATCCCCTTTTGCCAATAAGGGGACTTTACAAACATTTGAGTCGGTGAGGTTGTGGTATCTGAGATTGTCTTTGCATCTGTACCTGAGAACAGCATCACTTCTGAAAAGTAGACAATAACTATATTCCTTTTCATGTTACTTTTTTCCATAGGGTATTTGGAGCAGCTATCTTTCTAACATCTACGCTGAACATGTTCATCCCTTCTGCAGCGAGAGTGCATTATGGCTGTGTGATGTTCGTAAGGATTCTGCAAGGTCTGGTGGAGGTAGGAGCTTTCACCACTTTTGTCCTTTCATACTTCATTTGGTTTTGGAGATTTGGTTCTAAAAAATCATAAGATCTTTTGGTCAAGTTTTCTGATCAATCTAATTTAATCATATTTAGGATGACATTTTTTTAATCATACCGATTTATATTTTAAAGTTTACTTAAAAAGAAAGAAAAAGTTTAAGTTTCTGGTGTTGCAGTTCGATCTATTTTAGTTTACTTTTGCCATTCACTGCATGTACCAAACAGCATTTTTGCCCCAGAACACAGTACCTTTTAACTGATTATCCAAATTAGTTTCACATCTTCATACCCAGACAACAGAGCTCTCCCAAGCTTACCTGACCCTTCCTACATCATCCCATGGTGACAAACAGATAGACAGGTTGTGCAGTATCAACAACTGCTTGAAGTAGGAATGCAGTGAAAGCAAATCGTATGATGTGTGAAATATCTGCCAGGGCGTCACCTACCCAGCCTGCCATGGGATGTGGAGTAAGTGGGCTCCTCCGCTGGAGAGAAGCAGGTTGGCCACCACATCGTTCTGTGGTAAGTTGATAGGCTTATACGGTTTACGTAAGTACATATTCCTATTAGATGTATTTTATTCATTTAATGAATTAAAAGAGAATTGCAAACCCCCCGCCCTTTGCTTCACCTGCCCACATACCCATTCAGCTTGTACTCTGAGCTCAGGAGCTTGAATCTCTTTAGTATGTCACCATTTTATCATTTAAAGCCAACCCTCAGAATGGCTCTCATAGTGAAGTAAAATGGGTACAGAGGTGCTAGAGAGAAATCACATGAGAGAAATCACACATTTTTTTATTTTAAATTTGCTCCATCCTTAGGGATTCCATTTATTATACATATTGAATTGACGCTCCTAAACAAGCTTACACTTAAAAAAATTGTCTTAAAAAGACTGGCGTACTTTAGGCTGGCTGCTTAATATACTGCAGTGGAGGTGATGTAACTTGTTGCCACTGGCTGTTCTGCTTCACCCTGTTTTGAAGTACGATCAGGCTTGTACTTCGCTCTCTTCTCTGGTTCCCTTTCCAATGCTGACAGCTGGCCTTCTGGAAGACGCTTGTGGCAAATTTCAGAAGACTTTGGGGAGAGGAACCCAGAGGAAAGATGGGAGAAATCAAACTCTCTCATTTCCTTTGGAATGTTTCTAGCCTCTGGCAAGAGACATAAACCTTATTATGAAGCAGAGAGCAGGAAAAATACTGAGGTTTTATGCTTTGTTCCTCAAGGAAAATACCCCCTTTTTTTTTTTTTTTTTTTTTTTTTTTTTTTTTTTTCCTTACAGCCACACAGCCCCTTTTCAAGGGGGAAAAAAAAAAAAGTCTGTCTACTTTTAATTCCATCCTCCAGGTAGCAGTTTTTGCCACGGGTCACTCTGTGCTACCACAATTTCTTGCCAGAAAAGACTACTGTGAGCGTCACACCTGTCTGGCCCTTTCCCAGGTCTAGTTTGAGCTGTCCCCTCCTCATACAATCTTCTGCCTAGTGTCTTCATCTTCTTTTGGTAACCCTGCAGTCTTCAATTATCTGTCAATTCTAGGGAAAACAGCCAGCTTACCAGCTCTAGGCTGAATTTGGGTAGATGGCTAAATGTAAGGAAGGTAAGGCATAATACCTCCACTTTTTTGCCAAAAAAAGTCCAGATATGCAGAGTACAGAGCAGGATTGGTTCTGCTGTAATTTCAAATGTGCTGTGTTGACAGTGAATGAAAAGACACTGCTCGTTACTTCACTCTTTCATTTCCCTCTAAGACACCCTCATCACCTGTATTTGGTGTGTCCCTTCCCATTTGTAACAGGGAAATTGGAACGGTGAGTGGATGTCCGGTAATACTGGACAAAAATCAGAAATAGTAGGACTTCAAAAAGTAAGCAGTTGGGAAAGAAGAAAATGTAAACAATGAAAATAAATGCAGGTGATGGGGTAAAGCCAGCTGAAGATGAATGTCTGTGAGAGAGAATATTCAACAGAAAATGTAGAGTAAAAACAGTGTCTCCATCAGCAGTGGAACTGAAAGGCTAGGGAAAATACAGCACTAAAATACGGGAGAAAGGGGAAAGGAGGAGTGAAACAAGAGAAAAAGGCAGATTTTCATATTATAGGAATTTTATTTTTTCTATAGATGACTCCAGGATTTAGTGATTATTTAGGTGTAGAAGAACAGACCAAAAGAGAGGTCCCTGCACTCTCAAGGTTCTCTACTTGAAATCCTAGCCCTGGGTAGAGAAAGATCCATCCTGCAGCCCCTCACCCATTTTAGAGGTTACAGATCACCAAGTCTTGCACTCTTGAAAGTCTTGCAAGTCTTGAAAGGGGCACAGGAACAGTGGAAAAAAAAAGGAAACCCCATGTTAAGCAGGTTCCTGGTTTCTCTGACTATATTCTTGTCTGGGGCTTTACTATTGCTGTAGGAAGAACGAATTACACAGAGATGAGGGAGAAGGGCCACTGTGGACTATTGCAGGAAAGTATTTGCTAATGAGTAGAGCATTACCAAATGTTCATTAACAAAGTATGTTATACTCTGAAAGCTACAAGTATCTCATTTCCTAGAATAATTAAAAGCAATACTTCTTGCATGTGAACCCATTGGCACTGTCTTGCCCTGAACCCAAGTGAACAGATTGCATGAATTCTCCCTAGGATCCTCATGGAAATTCCTTTCCAAACACTTAAATACTCATCTCTTTCTACAAGTCACTTGGAAATATATTTCACCAGTGTTATATGTTTCTCAATCAGAAACCTTGGCACAGACCGCTTTTTTATCCTGTTTTTCCCTGACAACTTTTGCCTATTTATTCCAGCAGTTTGTTCATGCTGCTGATATAAACTAAACATGGTTGAACAGACTCAGAGTTGGTCTGAACACTCCCTCTACTAGCAGCACTTGTGGGATCATGGGGCTGGAGTCACGACAAGAGCTTCCCAGCATATCTGCAACCATCAGGATTTCTGGACACCAAGAAGGCTTCTGAAATTTGGGCCATTAGCTTCTCTGGAGCTCACCTCGTATGCCACAGGGTTAGGAGGGATTCCCCACTTCAGCGCATACAGCTTATGCCTATGTGGTGGTTTATCATCAGTTCCAGCTTTGCAAACCCCATTTACCTGCAGGGCTGTTCCTTCTAGCTGCAAAATGAGACCGGTGATCCCACACCAGTGAGGGACAGTCTTTCCTACCACCCCAAGCTAAATTTTACGGTTGCTATCCCATTCCCCACGTTATCAGCGTCCCTCTGGTTCTGCCCCCATGAGCACCTGCCTGGATCATCTGCACTGGAGGCTGGGCTCACCTACTGTAGCTGACATGTTTTCTTAATCCTTTTTTCTTCTCAGGGTCTTATGCAGGTGCAGTGGTCGCCATGCCGCTGGCAGGTGTGCTGGTACAGTATATAGGATGGTCATCAGTCTTTTATATTTATGGTGAGTTGTTTAACATATAGGATTGCTGCGACCACACTGGTACTGCCAGCAGTTTTGTTAAACCTGTGTAACAATTATGGATCAAAGTTGTTTTGGGGAATGAAGATGTTGCAAATGGCTATTCCAAATTATTTTCTACTTATTGCACCTTCTGAAAGCTTTTATGTTGCAATCATCATAGAATCATAGAATGGTTAGGGTTGGAAGGGACCTTGAAGATCATCTAGTGCCAACCCCCCTGTCGTGGATGGGCAGGGACACCTTCCACTAGATCAGATTGCTCATAGCCCCGTCCAACCTGGCCTTGAACACTTCCAGGGATGGGGCATCCACAGCTTCTCTGGGCAACCTGTTCCAGTGCCTCAAGGCAAAGAATTTCTTCCTAATATCTAATCATCTGTTGAAAATGTTTTAAAATCATAATGACCAGGCTACAATCCATGGTCACCCAGTGACAGGGTTGGATGCAGTTGCAAAGGTTGCTCTGTAGCACAAACATTCCTGTGGTAAGTGTCCCGGAGCACACACTAACAGTGAATGCTACAGCACACGCTGCTGGTGGGGAGCCGAATGCCTCCGAAACCTTCTGCCCTGAGACACCAGCCCTGTGATGCCTTGTGCTTCCCCCCATGGTACACGACAGAGCTGTCCCAGGCCCGGCCTTGCACATCAGCAACCCACTTCAGATGGGTGTTTTGTTTTCTCTGGAGACACAGGGCACACCTGAAGATTTTTCCATTGCAATCCGATTGTGAAGTTCTTTTACGCAGATTGCGACCATGCTGTGACCAGTCTGCTTTCTGCCTTCCCCAGGTCCCACGCCATAAAGCTTTGCTTCCGCCTTTTCTCTGCCCCATGCGTATCATGTAATACAGGTGGCAAAATGCTCAAATGCTTTGCAAGCAGACATACAATATATATACACAGAGTTAGTGATCATGTTTTCTGGCTTCCCTGGGCATATTTTCTACACAGATTTGGTTTAATTGCCTCTTGAAACTAACTTCAAGGCCAGCAGATACTAAAGTGTGGCTTCATTGGCTTTTAAAACTGAGCTTTGCTTTTCCTGCCTCTCCAGGAATGTTTGGGATTGTTTGGTACATGTTCTGGCTGCTTCATGCCTATGAGAGCCCTGCTGCACATCCAACAATAACCAATGAAGAAAAGATATATATAGAAACAAGTATTGGAGAAGGAGCCAGTGTGGCTAGTGCAAGTGTAAGTAAAAAGGACTTTTCCGGTTATAATTTGTGAGCACTTTGCACAGGATGAGTATATGACTGGATGGATACTATTAGGTGCATAAGAGCAGCAGAGCTATTTGCTGTTGATGTTTAGGGGCTTTTCCTGTCATGAAAATTACAGGACCAGGTTCATGCAGCTGGACAGGCCGAGCAGCTACAGGCAGAACACATAGTGCTGTTTCAGCTCCTGGTTCACAGAGCCTCCCTAATAGGGGGGGAAAGGAATGGGGAGAGAGGGGAAGCAACACACTCTCATCTGCTCTTGAGTAACTATCATGTTTATTCTAAAGAATATTAATGGAAATAGCTAAATAAGAGTCTGGCTGCACATGTTAAATTATCCAGCTACCTTTTGACCTCCTATTAAGCATGTTTGAAATTCTGAAAGCTTAAGGACACCGTTTCTGCCCTGTTCACTTGCACAACAGCTCAGCTCATTGTTTTAAGATTTCTGCCTCCGAGAGGATCCTGGAAGGTCCTGGAAACTTAAAACTAAAACCTATTTTCCCATCAAATTTCTCTCCATTTCCTCAGATAACTCATTTTGCTAGTAGTGAAAAACAAAGCTGTTTCTTGATAAACTGTTCATTCTTGGCTTTTACTCTAGAACATTCTGGAGCAAAATAACTTCAAACTCTCTTCTCTACGTGTTTTGTGTAATAGCCCTGCTGAGAGTATAAAGTACCAGACTCTCCTTTTGGGCATGCTCCTGAAGTTTGGCTGAAGTCACTCAGATCTTGACTGGACACACACGCACTCGTTCCAGGTCATGGTTTTCCCCTTGCTGTACAGTGGTTTTGCTGCAGAGGACACTAGTACCACCACCACGTGTTCACACATGACCACAGGCATATGGTTGCCTCTAAAACACAACTACTATTAAAAAAAAAAAAAAGAAAGAAAGAAAAAGAGAATGTCAATGTATATTGCCATAGTTACATAATTCATCTTCTGATTTGAATTCCATTATAAGTGAATAGGGCTCTGAAGTGTTTTTTTGTTCCTGCTGTATGGAATATTGAGGCATAAACAGAAACTGCAAATGCCAAAAGAAAGTTATGGAAATTAAATCCTCTACCACAGACTTTTTTTTTGCTGAATGAAATAAATTGGGTTGAAGCAGGTAGATACCTGTTGCTGCACTACCACATATTTCTTAGCTTGGAAAATCCTTTCTTCACAGTCCTTTCATTGGAATGTCTCAAACTGCAACATGCCCAAAAGTAGGGAAGGGCATAAAGTTTTCTCTAGTTTTTTTGGATTCTGTTACTGATCCTGTTATCCCAATAGCAGGATTCTAGAAGACCTTGTATAATTTCAGTAAGTAGAGCAATAATAGTACAGTAGTCATCTTAAAAATTCTAATTATTCTAAGAAAGTTTCTCTACTTGTCCTTTGACACTAACCCAGGAGATATCTTTCACTTGCATTGTAAGTGATTTTCAGTGTAAATTGGATGCAATGTAATGGATAGTCCTGATACTAAAAGATACTGGGGTCTTTATTCTGCCTTCTGCCTACTAAAAATGCCTTCAATTTTTCAATTTTAGTTTAATTTATTTTTTTTTAATTTTTCCTAGAAATTTAGTACTCCATGGAAGAGATTTTTCACTTCAATGCCAGTTTATGCAATCATTGTGGCAAACTTTTGCAGAAGCTGGACCTTCTATCTGCTCCTTATAAGTCAGCCTGCTTACTTTGAAGAAGTCTTTGGGTTTGCAATAAGCAAGGTAAGTGTTTGAGATGAAGCAGTAACCTTCAGACCTCACCTCAGGAGATGCAGAGTGCCTGAAGATCCCCAAATCTCTCTGGAGTCATTATAGCAGATTATTCACAGTAGTTAGGATGACATACTTCTGGTGATCTAATAGAAATACAAGCTTGCTTGCATGAAATTATTAGCAAAAGGAAAGAACTGAAAAGTTGTTTTGGGAAAAAGTTGATTTAAAAAAATGTATAGCATGAAAACCACAAGGTAAGTAGATAGAAATGCACAATTTTGTTACACTCCCCCTTCAGAGCATGAGTGAGGACTTCAGAATATTTGTTCCAGAAAAGTTTTCCCAACATTCCTTTAAAAAACATACTTGCTGTATTGTAAGTTATTTTCAAGCAAGTGTAATCCTGCCAACTGATAACAAACAACATAATTACCTGTGTGATCTGGAAGCACCAGTGTGACCAGGTTCTGTAATGCTGTCATGGTGGCAATAACACTCTGAATGGCCAAACGCAGCATGGAGATAAAGAATGGGGGTATTAAGAGAAAATAGGTTTGTTTATTCTGAATTGCCTTTCATAAATGCTAGAGTTGCACCTCTGTGTACCTCACTAGTTAAAAACTAATGTAAAACTGACTCTGTCAATGTAAGGAGCTTGTACATCCTAGAAAATAAACTCAGACTTCTCACTAAATTACTTCTTCAAAGAAAAGCTTCTAGAAGCTGACATACCAATCACTAAAACCCCACAAAATAGTCTTGTTGTGTATCTGGGATAAGAACTAGAGCTAACAGAAACAGTAATAACCCTTTGGCAGAAAATTCACCAAGGGGAAGTCACACTTGACCAGTTTGATAACTTTCTATGATGAAATGACTGGCCTGGTAGATGAGGGGAGAGCAGTGGATATTGTCTACCTAGACTTCAGTAAGGCCTTTGACACTGTCTCCCATAAGATCTTTATAGACAAGCTGTTGATGTATGGGTTGATGGAGCAGACGGTGATTGAAATCTGGTTGAATGGGCAGATCCAGAGTGTGGTGACCAGTAGCATGAAGTCTAATTGGAGGCCAGTAACTAGCAGTGTACCCCAGGGATCAATACTGGGTCTGATCCTTTTTGACATCTTCATTAGTGACCTGGATGATGGGACAGAGTGTACCCTTAGCAAGTCTGCAGATGACACAAAACTGGGAGGAGAAGCTGATATGCCAGAGGGTTGTGCTGCCATCCAGAGGGACCTTGACAGGCTGGAGAAATGGGCTGACAAGAACATCGTAAAGTTCAACAAGGGGAAGTGCGAAGTCCTGCACCTGGGGAGGGACAAGCCCATGCACATGGGCTGGAGGGCCACCCAGCTGGAAAGCAGGTTTGCAGAATAAGACTTGGGGGTCCTGGTGGACTCTAGGTTGAACTTGAGCCAGCAATGTGCTCTTGTGGTAAAGAAGGAAAATGGTATCCTGCACTGCATCAGGCAAAATATTGCTAGCCGGTAGAGGAAGGTGATCTTTCCCCTCTACACAGCACTGGTGAGGCCATAATTGGAGTACTGCATCCAGTTCTGGGCTCCCTAATACAGGAGAGAGGTGGGCATACTGGAGAGAGTCCAATGAAGGTCCTCAAAGACGATTAAGGAACTGGAGATGCTTCTGTCAGGAAAGGCTGAGAGCTAGAACTATTTAGGCTGCAGAAGAGAAGGCTCAGCATGGATCTCAACAATGTATATAAATACCTGAAGGGAGGGTGCAAAGAAGACAGACCCAGGCTCTTCTCAGTGGTGCCCAGTGACAGCATGAGAAACAATGGGCACAAACCGAAACATGGGAGGTCCCATATGAACATCAGGAAAAACTTTTTTACTCTGTGACTGAGCACTTTCACAGGTTGCCAAGAGAAGTTTCAGAATTTCCATCCTAAGGTTACCCAGGCCTTGATTGCAGATTCTGTTAGAGGAAAGGTCTGCAACGTCCGCATACAAGGATCCAGGATAAAAATGTGCCCAGTGGGGTGGTGGTGGGGAGGGAGGGAGGTGAAGAAAAGGTATGGTTCCTGTTCTCTTCCCCCTAAATCCTGAGGGAGGACATGAGCAGTAAACAGTCATTTGCCTAATTGCAGGTTGGCCTTTTGTCGGCAGTTCCTCACATGGTCATGACAATCATCGTACCCATTGGAGGGCAGCTAGCTGACTTCTTACGGAGCAGGAAGATTTTAAACACTACCACTGTAAGGAAGGTCATGAATTGTGGAGGTACTATTGGATTCTGAAAATACGATATTTCAATTGTGTGCTGTAGTTCATGCAGATATCATAGTTTGGCCCATGTTTAATTGCGAAGAGAGACAAATTACTCTAGATTGCATTTGCAGCTGGAATCTGAAACATTTAATGGAGAGCTGATGTTAGATGCCCTCATGGTATAAATCCTTACTCATATGAGCATGCTTTTAAAAACAGAGGAGGCAAGATGCCTAGTTAATAATTATAAGGGCCCAGAAGAGTAGTGTGATGAAACAGGCTTCATCCTGCAATTTCATACAGACAAAGCTAACCACGTACTGTGGTGGTGGAGAGATCATTTCCCAGTGGATACAGCCTTGCAATAACTGGCCATGTTCCCATGTGCCACTTCCAGCAGAGCCCACTGACAAGTTTAGGCTGGAAGGGTTGGGTAAAAGAAAGGTGGGGAATGGATGGACTCATTTTTACTGACCACAAAATAATTTGTTTCCAGTTCAGTCACTGAACTGAAAAATCAATGACATCTATGTGTAAGGAAGATATTAAATTAGAGCAAAAATGTCAAGCCAGATAGGCTGTGGAATCACTCTCCTCTGCCAATTCCTGGCTTACATTATTTATGGACAGCACAGGCTCCCTGAAATAGAGGTGTCTGCAGCCAGAGGTGCCATGCAGCTTCACTATGTATTGTATTTTCAGGGTGTATTTACAGTGGCATTTAAAAAAAAAACCCCAGAAACAAAACCAAAAAACAAACCAGAGGGATTCTAATGTTACATACTAGAGAATGTTGATTTGTAGTAATGGCAGAGACTGAAGTTCCCTGTGATACTCAGGGGTGCCCTATTTTGTTAGTGGCACACTTGTCTGGAAAATGCTCTTCTGTTCCATTTGCCAAGAACATCTCACATCACCACAACCATGAGAAATGTATGGCAACGAGTATTTTTCCCTATCATGTTTGAGTGTTTGTGAATTTTTCAGCGCTTTGCACAGAGTCACTTTCTCCTTGTTTTCCTGTACTGCTCAGTGAGTTAACTTCACCAATTGCTTGGGTTATTTACACAGTAATGAGGAGAAAAAAAGTATATTCTCAGGCAATAAATATTCAAATTTTTCTGCAAATCCACAAAGCTGCCAAGTACATTCAAGAATTACTATAATTAAGAAAGAATTTTGTCTCATTTTAAGTTGCTGTTCTGGCTAGACCTTATTAGTATCTCTGTGACCAATAGTAATTTAAATGTAATTTATTCCCATGTGTTTCATTTGAAGGCTTTGGGATGGAAGCAACCTTGCTTTTGGTGGTTGGTTACTCTCATACAAAAGGTGTGGCTATTTCCTTTCTGGTGCTAGCAGTAGGCTTTAGTGGCTTTGCAATTTCAGGTAAGAATTAATCTTATTATTGGTTTCACTAGTAGTGATAAAAGTGATCTTATTATCCTCACTGTTGTTCTTATTATCCTCACATTGTTTCTATTATTCTGCTTGCTCTTTGTGTGGCTGCTTATGGGGTATTCCCTATTTCTTCCCATATCAGAAATCATTCACCTCAGTATCTATGAAACATATTGCACAAAGGACATGAAGGTTTGAAAGAACCTGCTTTTTATTGATTCCAGTTTACATCAGCTTTGTGCTGTTATTTCCTAAAACATTTTCACAGTGTCAGCCACCTTTTCTTCTTCCATAAACAGTATCCCTAAAAGGAGAGAGAGAGAATTGGTCTGGAATGAATAGTTGCTCAAAGGCTGTCAGCTGCAACCCTGCTCCCAGCCCTAGCTGCCAGTTTCTGCTTTCTAGGTCAGTCCTCTCTGTTGTGTCCTATAACCAGCCCTTCTCCAGAACAACTGTTTCTAACACTTGCATGGTCTCACCAGTCTCAGACTGACTTTTGTAGCTCCACCAGTACCGTTATTATTAAAAATCCTCCTTTTGTTATGAAGACGGAAGGCCATCAACTACCAGACTGCCAAGAAGGCGGATCTATTGAGCAAAATAGACCAGTAAAGTAACTGCTGGCCTTCAGTTGTTTCAGAATTATGCAGAAATAGTTATACGGGAAATAGTTTTGCTACTCAGGTATGAGGTGCTTGCATAGCGGGCCATTTCTATCAATTAGTTTTTATTGCAGGATTTTTCCAGTACTCAACTTTTTACTGTATATAATCCCATGGACTTGGAACTCATTATCCTTTCTTGTGATCATCCATAGCTTATACGACTAATTTTCATTACCTAAAGAAATTTACCATTACTTAGGGCTACGAAGATGATTAAGGGCCTGGAGCATCTCCCCTATGAGGAAAGGCTGAGTAAGTTGGGACTGTTCAGCCTTGAGAAGAGAAGACTAAGCGGGGACCTAATTGGAGTTTATAATTACGTGAAGCAGGGGATGCAGGGGGAATCAGCCAGCCCCTTTTCAGGTGTCTGTGGGGACAGGACAAGGGGCAATGGCTGCAAGCTGGAACACAGGAAGTTCCGCACCAACATGCGGAAAAACTTCTTCACAGTGAGGGTGACAGAGCACGGGAACAGGCTGCCCAGGGAGGTGGTGGAGTCTCCTTCACTGGAGATATTCAAGACCCGCCTGGACGCCTATCTCAGTGCTATGTCCTAGGGAGCCTGCTTTGGCAGGGGGGTTGGACCCAATGATCTCTCGAGGTCCCTTCCAACCCCTACAATTCTATGATTCTATGATTCAAATTTAATCATCTGAGCTGAATTTTACTCTTTGTTTTTATTTCTTAATTAAACATGTACCCAGAAGATACACTACCCTAAGGGTAATTATTTTTTCTACTGGTTTATATTCTGTTTTTCTATTATGTTGTTAAACTGTCACTTTAAGTACAAGAAAAGTTTATTAAAAATCACTACTACCTAAATAAAAAGATATCAGACATTTGACAAACATGAGGTATTCATTCCTTAATTAAAAATGCTTGCCAAGTACATTGTTTCAGTATGAGAAGATGGGAAGCACAGACACTTTAAACAAGGCCAAAATAAACTAGATTTTCTATACAACACAATCCCCATAGGTGGGGAAAAAAAAGTTTTTGAGAATGAATAAAGAGTTGCAACATGTCTCCCATCTTTTATCACGTACATGGTAATGAGTTTTTCTACCTTTTTCAGGCCTCTTCAGCCAGAAGGCTGTTAAAGCCCTGTTGGCTTGGTAGCGCAAAGCTGGAGAGTTGGACATTGTCTCTCATTTGTTGTAGGATTTAACGTAAATCACTTGGACATAGCCCCACGTTATGCCAGCATTCTGATGGGGATCTCCAACGGCGTGGGGACGCTGTCGGGCATGGTGTGCCCACTCATTGTTGGTGCAATGACGAAACATAAGGTAACATTTCTCCATGTTTTCTAGGAAAAGGATTACATAATTCAACCAAAGTTAAGACATTTCAAAGCTTCCTGGGAACTCCATTTCGTCATCGATCTCTGCAGCTGTTTTCTGTTGTTTGATTTAAACATTCACTTTTACAATATCACAGGGACCAGATTCTCAGCTATTATAATTTAATTATCTGTGCAGGGAGATGTTATTTTATACCACCCAAAAGCTGCCTCTCTGCTATACCTCCATATTACTGGGTAATGCCTAGAGAACTTGGGAAATTCCTCTACAATGCATTTCTGATAGATCAGTTATGACTGATGTATAACAAGATTAACTTAGTTGTAAGAGAAATCCTTGCATTTCCAACTCCATTAATATTTCACATGCAAGAGAGAAACTTCACCATGAGAAAAACAAAACAAAACAAAATTCTGTTTTATTTTATTAGCTGTTGTTACAAAAAAAATCTTCACAATGACTCTCAGAAATTGTTCTATCTGTAACATCAGGAATCAGTAATCACAATCATTGTTCAATATGTGGCTAATTCATGGTCTAATTCAGAGAGTGATATTTCTTTTTACTGCAAACTTAATGAGACCTGCACCACTCTTTCAGACCCGTGAAGAATGGCAAAACGTCTTTTTGATTGCAGCCCTGGTGCACTATAGTGGGGTGATATTCTACGCTATCTTTGCTTTTTTAATGGGCTGACCCTGAAAACCTCAGTGAAGAGAAATGTGGCATAATTGATCAGGATGAACTAGCTGAAGAAACAGAGATAAACAATGAAACTTTTGTAAGTCCAAAGAAAACGTACGGTGCTACCAGTCAAAACAGTGAAGTGCAGAGAAGGGAATGGAGGAAGCAAAAGCCAGTAACTCAAGATATGGAAGAACAGACTTCTTACTATTATGAAAACGGAAATTTTCAAGATTTGTCATAATACTTGAAATTGTAAGGTTTGTAGAGCAGCTACTCCCATCCCCACTTTTGCCTAGCTGCCCAAATCATCTGGTATCCATATTTATTTTCTTATTCAATTGTGTAACATCTGGCCATGTGGCTAGATATAAGGAGTGGTAGTTCCTTTCTAATAGTATGGAAGAGGGCTAACAACAATGGACTGGGAGAAGTGATGCTAAGTCCTTGCTCAGGCATTGTATCCCCTTGGGAGGAGCTCCTGCACCCATTAGGAGATGACCAGCCCTGGCAGGGCTCCTGCCTGGTGAAAGGAGTGCCCTCATCTTCTCTCCTGAACAGTGAAAGGACAAGGTCGTATCAGATAGTGGATCCGCAGTGATATATGTGATTACTGGGTCTCCAGTGGCAGGAAAGTCTGCCCTCAGTGGCCCTGCTTTGCCTTTTTAGGATTCCTGTAGATTGACATTTCAGCTGCTTCACCCATGTCAAACTGCAAGCTCATGCTGAAAGAAAAGCAGTTTTATGGCAGTAGGGTGCAATTAATTGCTAATGGTCACTCCACAACAGGAAGAGGAACATCTATCAGAGATAGCACAGTATTGCTTCAACAGTTCCTTCAAATTTATTGACAGTTGGCTTTATATGCATAGCCCACAGAGTCTGGATAAGGCAATAAAATGGATACTTGTGAGATTTACCCCCTCCAGAGATTTTGTGCTGGCATGAAATAATTTTGAATACAAAATCATCGTTAGTGATGCAATATTATTAATCCTTATGAAAGGAAATCTTAGTCCTGTTCGGATTAGGTTTCTCACTCAATTCATTATTGTGAAGTAATTTAAATATATTTTTCTAGTATTATACTGATAGAGTTCCTAGCCTCAACCCCAACAGTCCTCATTTAGGTGAATAAACTTGCTTACACGAGTAAAGTCTTTAGTTCTGGATCTTTAACTTTTTAATGCCTCAGTCTTGCCGTTGCTACAAATGATGTATCGTACCATTTGAGAGTTAACAGAATATCTATGTCTGAAAGTAATTTTTCTTTGCCATTGGTATATGTTTGACAGCATAAAGTGGCTTTAGCCTTTTTCTGCCATTTTTAAAATCCAACAGTGGAACATGTTGTATCATCTCAAACAGTTAGTTGCAACTCAGAGACTCATTGTGGCATTAATACTCTTTTCAGAATGGAGAATTTCAGTAAGCTGTGATTTAATTTGTCTTTCATTATGATTACTGCCTCATTAAATTCAAGTGAAAGCTATTCTGTCTAGCCTATGATGTGCTTTGTGATATCTCAGTGTTATTGTTCTCATGTACCATATATAGCTACTGTGATGCACACGAGATATAAACATTTCTAATATGCATTTTGCTATTTTGTTGAAGTGCAACTGAATACCATGAGTGGAATTACACTTGTACATTCATTTCAATCCTTGGATGATTTATCTTCCCTACAAATGTAATTAAACCGGGAGACCAGGAAGTTAGCTGATTCTCTTTTCGCGTCTTTGGTTCCTTGTCTACCCAGCAAAATGCAATCTACAACTATATACGGATGAGAAGTAAATTAAGATGAATGAATGCATGCTTAATTTGACTCCAGTGAGGATTTTTTAAATTGGTATCAGCAGATAATTTAATGATATAGCTATTGATATGGAACACCTCAATCCTACCCTGAAATAATGTAGTTTATTACTAAGCCAATAAAAAAAAAAAAAAAAAAAAAAAAAAGCTTTATTCTGTTAGGACAGAAAATATTTTTTTTTTCAAAATTCTAAAATTCAGTTCAGACTAGAGTTGCTTATTTCACTACTGATGTTTAAAACAGGCATAAGAAAATACCAGGTTACAGTCAACATTTGGGGATTTAAGTGGCAGGAGCTTGAATCAAATGTTCTCACCAGTCTATCAAAAAAGCTGGACCGGCTGCTCTCAAACTATTTTGCAACCTTATGAAAGAGAGAGGGCCACTTCTTTGTATATGTGCAAACCAAACAGCTTCTTCTTCCCTCTCCAACCAGGTAGCATGCATGTAGTTACTACAGGAACTCTTAATAGGGAAAATAGTATTATGAAAGGATTTAATATAAGAATCTGTGTAAGTATAATCTGGCAGAGAGGAAAGAGTAAGAGAATCAGCTGGCCTTAGTAAAGAGAAGACCAGGCAATGGACTATTCTAAAATCAGTGATGTTTTCTGAGAAGAAACATAATTTTTCCAGTAATAATAAAGGGTAACTTTCCTGTCTTGCTAAGAGGAACATAAAGGGAGTGAATGTTGTTGTTATGACAAAGAATTACAAACATCCCAAAAGTTTGGGAAATGGCCAGCTGGCACGTAAGAGCTTGGTTGCCTCTATGGTGAATGTAGCTGCTCTTTCTTACTGTTACAGGTATTTGACACAGCTGTCACAAATGACATGTGATGCAGTGAGGAGGTCAGTTTAGTGGGACCATTTCATATCTGCAGACTGCACTAATTTAGTTCAGTGGAAGTTTATCTTCAATGAGCATTTGAGCACTATTTAATGCCCTGAAAGAGATGGTTTTAAAACTTTTGGACAAGCTTTTGCATTTAAGTACGAACTTTCTTTCTTTTCTAACTTTAACTGCTTTCAGAGGCAGAATATCATCGCTGACAAGATGAAGTGATGCACAGACCATAGTGCTTTTCCAGGCAATCAAATTCAGATGTTTGGGCTGTCTTTCTCCCTCTCCTTTTCATCTGTTTAAAATTATTCAGGTGCATGGCATGAAGTGTATACATCAGCACTGGTTGGAAGTTAGTCTTCTTTCCTGGAAATCTCTGTTACTTAATCAACTCTTCGATTTACATGGTAGTTTCCACAATACTGTATGGCCAAGAATTAAGCCAACTTATTGGGCTCAAACAGGCTTTGTAATTCCAGTTTTGCTGGATGTCTCTATCTGCAACCTGCTCCAACAGCCTTTTCTTGTGAGATCTGAGAGAGCACAATCACTGAGGGTGTTTCTGCTAAAACTGCCTTCTTAAAATATGTTAGAATTTGGAACATTTAAACAATCAGGCAAACAGCTGGCATATCCTAACCAGACTTCAAAAAAGTCACATCTCTAACACTAGTGGATGTAACTCAAATGATATTTTCTAAGGAGAATAGTAGTTTGATTAAACTCCATTTATTACACTGTTTGCATATTTTTCTGTCCCCGTGTCCAAAATAAGTTTTTCATATTTTTAAATATAAGACAACACTTATACACTCAGAGTTTCATTTGAAAATGGTTTGCTGATTGCAGAAGGAAGCAAAATTTGGTTGATATTGGAAAAGAGATCTTAAGCAAGCTAGAGGAAGAGTCAGCTCTCCATAACGTGAAATGGTAGGATAGACCACGGACTATTAATTTAAGATTGAAAAGATGAAAAGTAGGACAGTAAGTCCTAGGAATATGTTGTGCAGTGTTGTTCAGTGTTGTTATCCACTGATCTTTCTTAACAAAGAAAGCTGCAGCTTTTATTTCCTTGACACCTCATTTTTTTCAGGCACTACTAGCAGAAGTTTATTGATGATTAATACTCCTCTTATACTTGTAGTGAGAAACAAAAAATTAATGATAGAAACAATGAAAATTTACCTGAATAGAAACTTATTCAGGGAAATAATCACTTGGTCCAAAAGAATATACAGACTTTGGGGTAAAAACTATAACAAGAGCATCCAGATGTTAACAAAGTGCCAGGAGGAGTCTCATGTGTGTAACATAATTAATTTGAAAGTAGCAAGGCAAAAATTAATTCAAGGTCATGCAAAATGTGTCATGGCTTCACATGAATATTTGCAATTGACTCCTGTTTTCAGACAGTTACAGAGATCTTTAAGTTTAGTCATTATTTTAAGGATTTTTTTTTAAGAAAATTCTGCAAAAAACAGATATCTTATTTTTCTTTTCATTTCCCTTTAAAGATCTTAATTTAAGAGTGCTATTTAATTATTCATATTTTAAGAGAAAGGACTGAGCATTTCTTGTGGTTAAAAGAACAGAAAGGGGAAAAGAGAAAAAGAGAAAGCAAATTGCAGCTAAGAGCAAATGCAGGCTGGAAGTTCGCTTTACTAAAATTCAGCGTCCTGACTATGCTGCTTGTTCTTCCTACCTCCCTCAGGAGCACGAGTTCCACTAGCGCGTGGTCGCTGCAGCCCAGGCTGCCTCCAACCTTGACGCCTCAATGATTCTATGATTCTATGATTGATGATTCTATGATTGATGATTGATGAGAAATCAGCCTCCAAATCCTGGAAACAAAACTCAGAGTCTTCTAGATATTTGAGTTAAAAACCTACAGGATGAGTCAAGACCTGATATTCTGTATCATCCCAAGCTTCAGGGAGTTCCCTCAGGTCTCATTTTAAAGCTTAACTCTCACGAAATCAGGACTAAATAAATGGAGAGATTAAAAACTCCTCATTCTTGTGTCATCCAAATGCTTATGTTGGATTAGGTAACACTACTATTGAGATAATGCTATGAACACTACTGCAGCTCTATATGTATGTGTAAAAGACAGTCTGGTAGGATTCTTTGTAAAAATGCTTTTAATTACTCACATACTGATATCAGTTATTTCTTAACTTCCATTTGATAACAATGTTTAGCGAAAAATGTCCCCCTTTTTTTTTTTTCTCAGCCTTTTTTGAGTTTAATGTTTATATTGCTTAGTACTTTTACAGCTCTTCTATATGCAAAATTACATAAGAAATTAATTTATGTAAGAAATGTAGTAAGATTGTACTTCTTCATGCTGAACTGTCTTTAAAATAACATAAGAGCCAACACATTTTTCCCCAAGAGCATACCATTTGGATATTTTAAGTCTCCATCATAATAAAAGCTTGACCCGTTTTACTTGTTTCCCCCCTCATTTAATTAGTGTATTGGATATCTACAGCAGCCAACAGACTACATTTGTTTATGTATAACCACATTTATCTGCTCAATAAAGTCAGTGCTCAGACTCCTGCTGTACAAACTTTTGGCATCTACTTGGCTCCTTGTTTTAAGCTTAGTTCTACCTGCACAAAAAATTCACAGCTCCTTTGAGCAGGTCATGGCTGTTTTGTTAAATATATGTTACGAAAACACTGGGACTCATGAAAAATAAATTTCTGTTGGCTCAGAGCTGTGGTTGCCCAGAGATGTCTAACAAATCTTTGTAGCACTAACCTCAAGAAGACAACAACTTTTGTAAACCAGGAAATATTTAAGGGACACAATAAAGATATCTCTGCTTACAGGAGCCGGCACTCATCACCAGAAACACCATGCCAGGTGTTTTCTGTCTGCTAGGCATAGCTGTACTGAACAGCAAGGGAGATGACAGAGAAAGTATCAGCAAATTTGTGGGTGATACAAAACTGGGAAGACTGGCTGATATGCCAGAAGGCAGCGCTGCCATTCAGTGAGACCTGGACAGGCTGGAGTGCTGGCGGAGAGGAACCTTGTGAGGTTCAACAAGGGCAAATGTAGGGCCCCACACCTGGGGAGGAATAACCCCACGCACCGGTACAGGTCAGGGGCTGGCCTCCTGGAGAGCAGCTCTGCGGAGAAGGACCTGGGAGTCCCGGTGGGCGACAAACTAACCCCGAGGCAGCAACGTGCCCTTGCGGCTAGGAAGGCCAGTGGCATCCTGGGGTGCATTAACAAGAGTGTGGCCAGCAGGTCGAGGGAGGTTCTCCTCCCTCTCTGCTCTGCCCTAGTGAGGCCCCT